>CM045892.1:930000-1027500 GCA_025169545.1 Anguilla japonica
AGAATTCCTTCCATCTCTACAGAAAACCACTTACTGAACAAGTCACATGACCGTAGGCCTAAACCACCACAGGATGGGACAGAGGAGCTTCATAAGCCCTGGAGCAAACGTACAGAAACGTTCCAAAAGAGAGTGGCAATCAACGGCCAGGGTTGCTAATGGATACGGCGGTGCTATGGACAAGGGAGACCTGCCGCTGGGTCAGCCCTGTCACAGTAAAGAGACTCATCAGAGAACATGGAACCAGTTCAGCTACAGGTTACAGCCGAAATCCATCTAACACAGTGTGATGCCCTCTGGGGGGGGGTCATGCAAAAACTCATACAATCACATTCTGTTCCTCCATTTAATGTTACAGTTTGGCATCACAGCCATTTTGCCTGGTCATTCTTTCCAAAACTGCTCATTAGCAGAAAGAAATGGAACATATAATCCACACAGGCTGGAGTCAATCAGTCGTTCACAAACAGCACCTTCATTCCCCTTTTCACATTTTGTTCATGGGGGGCTCTCATGTCACCCTTTATAAAATAAATAAATGTGGGGGGAAAAAGTATAAATTGGGTGGGTGGAAACTGTATGTTTAAGAATTAGACCCCAGAAACTGAACATGAGTAAACTAAAAATCAACAGCTTTGGGAAATGCGATGCATTGTTGCACCAGATTTCCTTCAATGTGTTAATAACATAAAATCCTACTTTATAAAAAAAAAAACAGCTAAAGGTAGGGGCAGCAACAACCAAAAGCGAAAACATCTGCACTCGTGCGATTTTCAAATATACAATCACCATGAAATGCATTTTCGCTGCTACAGAGAGCTAAAGCAAGACTTGCGATAAGTCAACCCTATATGCTCAAAATACGAGTGTTCTTTAGGCGATCCAAAAGTACCGTAGCTACACAACGCGATGCATTACATGGGTTATGTGCCATGACAGCGCTCGCGGATGCACGAGGTAACATAAAGGCACGTCCTGCAGCGTGTATCGCCGTGTAAAATGTTACCCGTTTAGAAAGTAAATTGTTAGTAAAGAATTGCACTTTTCTCCGCGTTGGTCAACTGTATCCAATCGCCAGTTCAAACTCCGCGACTGGAGCAGCGCGCTACTGACACGGGGAAACAAACGCGTGTCCAGGAAGGCGGATGTGGAGCAGCTAGCCAGCGTCATCTCGTGTGACAATGCGATTTCAACGCACCTTTGTTTTTGCTAGAAAATATTGGAAAAAAAACTTACCTGCTAAAATAGCTTTGCCAGGGTGAGTCAGTTTCGCTTTTTCCCCCGGAGCTGCGGCTGCCAAACAATGAGGTCTGTGAAAGGGGTTGACAAATTTGGGGTTTCCAGACATGTCTGTAAACTATTAGGCACTAGAACATATAACTAATACAAAAACGCGTGGTTTTTTTGTTTGTTTCGTTTTCTCTCTTTAAATTAGGCTACTTTCCGGTTGTTGAGGTCCAGAGTAGCGTTATCTAAGCACGAGCGAGCTGTAACGGTGCTTGTCTATCTAGCTAAGAAACTCAGTAAACGAAGATGTGGGGATGAGCGGACAGCAGCGGCGCTTCAGAAGCCTCGCTTTGCGCTCTTGACAGCACATTGTAATATAGCCTATCCTGCTAGCGCGGGGATGGGTCAGACGGGCGGGGTCCTTCTGTTTTAAGGTGGAACGGGATTCTTCAAACCACCAGCCTCGTTACCAATCAGCACAAATGTAAATACATTCTCTAAACGTCATTCACGGGTTAAATTGAGCGAGAATATTTTGCGTCTGAATGATTCGTAAGTATTTTAAGTTTACAGTAGCGTTTAATTGGATACACAAAGCCACGGTGAAGCACCATTTTTAGAATGTTAGGTTTCGGTGGTTATCTTTCACCTGTATTGTCAGCGATATGTCTTCTCAATGTTCAGTTAACAATTTACTAGGTAGGATATGTCACGTCACTTTGAATGTTGACATATTGGAATTAATCACTGAAGTACAGTGAGTGTAAGCTCAAATATGATGTTCACACCTATCTACTAGGCTGCATAATTGGGTGTGATGTTTAAATTTTTTTTTTTTTTAAACCTGTTAGGTATGTGGCGGAACAGGCTCGTCCGTTCAGCGAACGGCTTTCGATCGCTCTGCTCATAAATAAAATCTTTTGAAATGTGTCCAGCTCAGAACACAAAAGGTGGCGTTTGTAGTTTCTCCCTGAGAAACGGTGCGCGATACCGCAATCGCACCTGGAAGCGACGGCCGCTGAATGGGGTTGCGCGCGGGGTTTCTGCCTATTATCTGGAGAGCTGTCCCCGCGCGGCGTGATTACAATGTCTCTTAACGGTTCTTTGTGAAAAGCTCTCGCCAAGAAATAAAACCGAACTGAGTCACAAAAACTCCACCTCAAAGGTTGACGTGCGGATACAGACTTCCGTTTTCCGCCTCGACTGTAAAACGGACAGCATCTTCGTGTTGACAGGCTATATCATTTTAAGAAACTGTCATGGTCTATTACAAAAGGAAATATTCTAATTCATCATTACAGATTTTCTGCCACTATAAGATTCCTATTTGATCACGAGTTGCGGGAGTAGCAGGGCAGTACATTCCAGCTCTACTTTTAAACTCGTTCACACGTGCGCGCGCGCTTAAAGGCGGTCAGACGGACCTTCCTCGTCACCGAAGATAATGCAACTTTGAGCCTCGCCGGTGCACGCGTCCTTATACTTAAAAGCAGAAGTTAGGAGTTTTGTATGGATAATCTCCATTCAAATTTCAATTTGGTCTTGGACTAGGCTTAATCTGTCTGTGAAATTGGCCCCAGGTCAAACAATCCAAGTACTTAAGACTATCTATCCATCCATCCATCCATCCAGTATCTATATCTGCTTATCCTGGACAGGGTCGCAGGGCACTTAAGGCTAGATCTCATGATATTTAAGTATTTGTAAGTGAATTCCAATCAGAGAAATCGTGGAGACCTACATTTGCTTTACAATACACTCCCCTCATAGTCCAACTCTTCCTGTCCAGGAAAAAGTCATTCACAACATACAAAAATGAGAATACGAAATCAATGCTATAATCTACAGTACAAGTAGGGGTGCTGTAAAGGGGGGTTAGGACATGCAGGGACCCTTAAAGAAGATCAGAAGATAGGATTTCCTGGGGTGGTGAGATCCTTTCATGAGGCCCAAAACCCCAGGTGGCGCCCTCGAGCGCAAATACGAGACACTTGCATCCAAAACGCACCATGCACAAGTACTGTAGGCTAATGCTACATGTTTTGTCCTCTGTGCACTTTTTTGATTGCCTGAATTACAATTTTAGCCAATCGGGTTACGTGCGGCTCCAAATGAAATCACGTAGACAACTGCTGCAAGTGGTTACAACTCACTTAACCCTAAAGCTGTATGTGTGTGTGTCTGCATGCGTAGGGTGTCAGACAGAAGACCAGACAGTGTGTGTAAACTTCATTTATTTATCCTTCTGAAGGTGTGACCTGTGTGAGTTGGGTGGGGAACGCTGCACAGCTCATATTGTCCTCAGAAACACAAATTCAGACGACATCTGTACAACATGGCACTGCGAGAGCAGAGCACCTCCCATCAAAGCTCCGCCCCCACAGAGCTCCACCCCCACCAAAGCTCCACCCCCACAGAGCTCCACCCCCACCAAAGCTCCACCCCCAAACAGGGCACAAAGACCAGGGAACAGTAATACTGGGGGCTCCAGAACATTCTCTTTGCTGCTACTTAAATAAAAATAATATCTTTGCGGCAAGCAGACGTGCTGAAGACTCCTTTTTTGTGTATATTAAAAAATTATTATGCTTAAGACTACAACAATACACTCTAAACAATACATATGGTTTTACATTATATTGGACTTTTGATTAATTAGGAATAGCAACATTTCATTACCATAAATTATACATTATTTTCAGTACATTAAAATGATTATACTATTCTGAAAAAGTGGCACAGATGTTTGCAGTTACACCCCTTAGTGTTTTTTTTCTCCCAGAGCATCAGTAACATTGAGAACTCCTCTTCACCTTGAACGTCGACTTGAGAAGCGAGATGGCGAAGGCTTCACACTACGCGATTAAGGGTCTCTACATGACATTAGTAATATTTCATATAACACTGAAAATTGTGCTCCGTTCTGCATTGTACAGCATCACACATGAATGTCACAGCACATGCACAGACACCAGCAGCGTTTCCCCCCCCCCCACGTTCGGTCAAACTGTGGACCCCCCGCCACAGGAAACTCTGCACCTTTAACTGCTGTGAAACACTGAAAGCAACTAAAACGCCCCTTTTTAATGACCAGGTTCGGTTCAAACTACACGCAGGTAAAGACCAATGTGAACCCTTCTCAGCGATATACAGTGCTAATCCACTGGGGGGCGCCATTCTCCAGCGCCACCTGTGAAAGCCCCCACAGACTGCATGCCGGTGCGCGTGTGGCGCTGCGCTCGAGCAGGTGGCTGATGGGTAATCTAGCGCACAGACCCGCATGCGCCACTCTGGTGCGGAATGGCGGGAAAGAGGCGGATCTTCCTGGAGCTCTTCTGTACCTGTAAGCTCCGCCCACCTCCACCGGCTGCCACAGCCAGTCCTAAAGCAGCGCTGTCAGTCAGACCCCGCCCCCCCCCCCGAGGTGTGATGGGACAGGAAGTGGAGTACGCGGGCTGGGAGTAATAAACAGAGAGGAACGGCTGTTTTTGGGCGAGGCGCAGGAGGAGCGGTCTTCATGCTGCGCAGGGTGAGTGTCCCGGGGCCCCTCCGTGTTTTTGGGGTGCGTTTACATGTTGTACCCGTAGGGGGGCTGGCTGTACCCTGGAGCGCTGTAGCCGTAAGCGGGGTACCCAGCCTGGGGGGGCACTGCTCCTGGGCCTGCTGTCAACATCAGCTGCTGCCCTGCAGGAACACACACACACACGCACACAAGCGTGAACATTTTACACAAATTATACAGACACACCACACACTCTCTCTCTCTCTCTCTCTCACACACACTCACACAGATACACTCTCTCTCTCTCACACACACACACACACACTCTCACACACTCACACACTCACACACACTCTCAAACACACACACGCACAGACGGCAGCCACGTACCGAACACTATTGGAGTCGGCTCTGTCACTTCCTCCTCCGTTTTCCTTTGGCTTTCTGAAGCTTCCAGTTTGTCGACCTGTGAAGCAGATGCAGCTTCAGCAGGAGTGAAGGAGCCAGCGCTCACTCACAGGCTTCAGTCACATCCTGCACACCTGGGCGCCATTTTACTCACTCAGCGCTGCGCTACTGGGAGCATAGCCAATCAGACTGTAGCGCTGAGCGTCTCAGCCAATCAGACTGTAGTACTGAGTGTCTCAGCCAATCAGACTGTAGCACTGAGTGTCTCAGCCAATCAGACGATAGTACTAAGGGTCATGGCCAATCAAACTGTAGCGCTGAGTGTCTTGGCCAATCAGATCGCAGCACGGTGTGTCGCGACCAATCACACTGTAAAACTGAGTTTCCAGGCCAAACACAGTTGTGCACTCTGTGTGACTGGAGAGGAAAACATCACTCCTATATGCACCATGTCAGAAATCTTCACTAGGCCCCACCCGCTCAAACAGTCTCTACCCCCTCTAACAGGCCCTACCCCCTCTAACAGGTCCCACCCCCTCTAACTTCTCCAGGGCTCATGTTAATGTTACTGCTGATCCCACATTAAAGGGACAGTGAGAATGCGGTTAGAGTCGCAGCTCAGTATAATAAAAAACACAGATACAGGTGAGGACACAGATACACGTGAGTCTCTCACCGTACAGATAAGGGCAGAGATACAGGTGAGTCTCTCACCGTACAGATAAGGGCAGAGATACAGGTGAGTCTCTCACCGTACAGATAAGGGCAGAGATACAGGTGAGTCTCTCACCGTACAGGTGAGGACACAGGTACAGGTGAGCCTCTCGCTGTACAGGTACTGTTATCACAGTGAGGAAGCCCTGGAGCACAGGTCATGCAGGTCTAGTGAAAGCTGCACTGGCTTTAAGGTGAACAGGTTCCACACAGAGTCCCACACTCAACGTCCTTCAGCCTTTTAAACACTCCCCTCTGCTCTGTCTCCCCACCACAGCCCCCCCCCTCGCCCCCACCCCTCAGCCACTCCATGCCAAAATGCTGTGGTGCAGTGTGCTGGACCCCACACCGCAGAGGGACTCCAGCCAGAGTCTTAAAACGCAACCGCGCATGTAGCAGGAGGCAAACGGACGAAGCAGAACTCCAGCATGCTTCTGTCGCACACAGCACACTCTCTCTCAGGGCAACCCACATGGAGACGAGAGGCGAAAGTTTAGTTACAGCTGCATTTTACACCCCCCCCCCCCCCCCACACACACACACAAGCACCTCACAGTTCCCCCTCCAGCTAAAATCAGGCATGCTTCTATATTCAAGTAAAGCTGCACTCATGTTCAGCCTTTTCCTTTGCCGTGTATTATTATTAAACTGGAGTGCGCCCCCTGCAGGTGTGAACAGGCATGGCAAGGATGCGTCAGCGGCTTAAGCAGCGGCACACCGCAGAGCAGAGGCGTGTGCGCGGCGCAGGACTACACGCGCCAGGTTTCTGATGCATTCGACACGCGCCGCCCGAGGCTCGCTCTCTCCACCTTAACCTGAGTAAAAACCGACATTTCGGTTACAGAAGAATATCTTAACTTTTCCTTAAGGGCAAGAAATTTTTGAATTGAAACAAATTTGAGCTTGTTGATCATTTAAAATTCACAAATAGCAAAAAAAAAAAAAAAAAAGTCGCATTAGCAAATAAGAATTATTGCAGAAAAAGCTCTAAAACAAATATAAAAATTCATAAAACTGTGAGGGATATCTCTCAAATCATCCTCTGTGTGTATGACTGAATCAAAGGCGGGCTTTAGTGAAGTTATGCAGAGTTATGCAGTCCCCTAGCTGACTATGTTACTGTGCACCTTACCGCCCTCCCAGCTCAGCCTGGCTGCTGTTTTACAGGCACTTCAAAGTGTGGGGGCAAGATGGTGACCTGAAACTCAGACTCACTCCGCATCTGACAAGAAATGACACAATAGCTGGGAATCACAGCTCAGGGTTCAACTGGGAAATCTGGGCCAAAGAACTTCTGAGCCCAGGGCCTGATCCAACACTGGCACTTAAAAGGGCTGGCCTCTTCTCTCCCAGCACGAGTGCGTTTCTCCTGCCATTCCATCAACCCATTTTCATTTCACAATTTCCACTTTTCCCAAATTGGCTAAAAAAGGATTTTTTAAAATTCCAGTTTCTCATTATTCCCTCTGGGAAATGCTGTTGTGAAGTGCCGTGCAGTCAACAGTCTTTAAAAGGCGCTGCAGAGATGACGCCTGATTGGCTGACTGATTCTCTGGGCCGTCTCATAAGGCCCCCACAGTGCTGCCGACAGCAGTGTTTGCGCAGACGGGCTTCAGGAGCTGGGTTATCATGGGGCTGGGTTATCAGGAGCTGGGTTATCATGGGGTTGGGTTATGGGGCTGGGTTATCAGGACAGATTTTTAAAAGTGTGAATCTAAGAGCAGGCAGGCTAGCAGGCTAGCAGGCTAGCAAGCCGGTTAGGGGACGACTCGGATGGCTAGCGGCTACGGCTAGGTTCCTACATCAGAAACCTCGAGCTACGTCACAACAGAAACAAGAGGGGAAGAAATAAAAAGGCAGAGACCGTCACCTTCTCCGCAATCTCATCAACCTGCAAGAAAATCCACAGGTGAAACCTCACATCTTCACATCACAGAAACAGGAAGAACTTTAAGGAGAGCGAGACTCCGCCTGTACACCACGGCAGCAGGAAGAGCTCTACTCAAGCCCCGCCCTAAAGTGGCCTGGCTCACACAAGGCAGAGGGAGAATCCCTTGTCACACTGTTTTACTGGGAGTTTTTACGAGTCCGTTTGGATAGTTTTGACTGCACGTTATGTAAGACCTCATGAAGGCCGGTGATGTATAGAACACGACAGGTCTGACACACACACAGTCTCCTCGCTGCGTTAGCCCCCTGATCCCTCTCTGCACTTCTGCAGAGTGAAAGCCCAGGTCATCTGGAAACTAACAGCTCCTGTCTGTAACCGTCTCAGTGCCATTTAATTTACTGCACTACGATACTGACTAAGGAACTCATAAAATGTCAAATCAGCAGTTCGTCCTATCAGATAAAAATAAATCAGTAATAAACAGAACAAAACCATCTAAGGAAAAATAATATGTCTGCCAATAACATGATACTCAGCGTTGTTTAAATTAGATAATACATGGTGTGTGAGCAAGACGATGAGTCCACACTTTGGTGGTGTGTGAGCGGGACGTCCTGTCTGTGTCCTTGCTCGGGGGCAGATCGGTGGCATCTTTGTGGTTAGTGTACAGTAAAGCAGCACCCCTGCTTCTGAGGAACATGGCCACAGGTACTTCTCATTGCAGACAGACAGTATCATTTACCCATCTCAAAGGCCTCGGACACCCAAGCATTTTCAATACGTACGGGCTGAAGGCTATAATCTCACCATCTGGCTCAGAGACCAAACTGTAACTCAGAGTCTAAAGAAGGTAAAACATCTGTGAAGAACAAGTCAGGAAGAGTCACACTTCACTGCCCTCCTCTGCCGACTGTACCTCACACACACACACACACACACACACACACCAATAATCACACATGCACCCTTCCGTAATCACCTCAAAATGAAAGGTACAAATTTCACACTTAATTATAGTCAACACAAGCTTTCAAAAGCATTTCGTTTGACTACATCTCCATTATTTCAGCTCCCAAAGGAGAGCTACCATGATGCATTCTGTTGTACGGTAAAAACAAGCCACCACTTTAGAATTTAACCTTAATGTAACTCATAATGTCCGCTTTATATCATGTATTAATATTCCAGTGTCTTTGGATTGTGTTTTCTGCTCTCTGTCCTACTTGGGAAAGTGCTGAGTGTACCGTATGAAAAGCACTGCCTGAATAAAGTTACTGCTGCTCAGTACACCAGCACGTTTCAGAGATGTCTACCCGCGACCGCTAACGTGCTAACGTGCTAACACGTTAATGCAGCAGGACTCACTTTGGTCAGGTACTCCCTCATGAGCTGGATGAAGTAGGGCATGGCGAAGTCCATGATGTTGTGTCTCCAGGCCAGCTCCAGCACCACGTCGGGGTGGAGCAGGTCGTACGAGGCGAACAGACAGGCGGCAAAGCACTCCTTCTTCCCCTCCTCCAGGAACCACTGCAGCAGCTTCTCCGCCAGCTCCGCGTCCTTCGACTCCGCTGCGTACAGCATGGCATCCTGGGAAACCGCCAAAACCACACCGTCACTCCCGGCTTTCAATATGAAAAACTACAGCACCACTACAGGCTTTCAAAGAATAATTGTTTATTAAATACTGAAGGGAAATAAAATATGTTGAACAAGCAATTCCATAATAAACCACTTCAAAGTCTTGAAAAGAATAAAAAATAAGTTAATAAAAACAGAAACTAAACGTCTTCATGCCAGGTCTTTCCACTATATCTGCCAAAATTATTGCCTCCTTAGTGCAGTTTCTAGTAACCCGTACTTATCACCTATTTGTTCCAACATACAGAGAATGACAGTGCGTGTTTACAGTAAGACAGTGTGAGTGATGCGGCTGGAGCAGATCAGCGCCCCCTGGTGGCTCACCTTGTACAGGCGGTCCTTCTTGCAGAGCTCCACGCTCTGGGTCCAGCGGTGGTTCCCCTTGTACAGGTACGCGGCGATGCGGCGGAACTCCACCAGCTCGTGCCTCTCCAGCCGCTGCGCCAGGCTGATGTTGTCGAAGTTGTCGTACGCGTCGATGGACGCCCGCAGACCCTGCGAGGACCACAGAGCTCGTAACGGCAGAAACCGCGACGCACAGACACGCTGACTCTAACTCTGACAGTAACACAGGGCGCATGATTTAAAGCACTCTCACTGTTCTTAAGATGACATATCAGACCGCATCAGCAATTGTATTTTTGTCAGGACTGCCAGTACTCCGAAGGAATATTACTGCTGTCTAAATGGTTAAATTAAATTTGACAAATCATTGTTAGACCCGGGTGCGGCAGCATCGGGTAACGTTCGCAGCCTGCTGGAGAGTATGTGGAGTCCCACAGGTAGCGGGACACCTGTATGAGAGCTAAAGACGCACCTGGAAGTCCTCCTCCTCCGTCAGCAGGTTGTTCAAGGCCTCGTTCACTCCTTTGTTATTGTGGCTCTGCACTGATCGCAGGTACGGCTTCACCAGCTGCAGCTGGGTCATCTGCACAACCCAGCAACCCAACACCCCAAAAATCAGCCACTGATCACAACCCAACACCCCAAAAATCAGCCACTGATCACAACCCAACACCCCAAAAATCAGCCACTGATTCACAACCCAACACCCCAAAAATCAGCCACTGATCATAACCCAACACCCCAAAAATCAGCCATTGATTCACAACCCAACACCCCAAAAATCAGCCACTGATTCACAACCCAACACCCCAAAAATCAGCCACTGATTCACAACCCAACACATCATCATTAAAAGCATGAAAAGCACAGATTTGCCGGGTTTTACCTTAGAGAAGAAGGAGACGGCTCGGGTGTGGTCCAGTCGGGGGGACAGGACGGTCAGGAGGTCGTTTATCAGCAGGGGCTTGTAGTCCAGGTAGAACTGCAAGGCTTTGTAGTACAGCTCCACATTGGCTACCTGTTTAACAACCAGCATAAGAGCAGGCAGGAGTTTCAACCCAGCTACTGCACCTCCATCTATAAAACTAATAATCTAAATCTGTAGCTCTATATGGGCTTGATCCTTCCCATTATTTCAAAAGGGAATCCCATAGATACATGCAGTTCTTTTCCTGAAATGTACAATACAATAAATGTACAATAACTGTAATGGTTTGTAATAACAGTAATACTATATTTACACTTATGCATGTTTAATTTATTATTGTGATTACAGTAACTCTGATCTTTTATCTTTAGAGAGCGGGGGCGGAGACCTTGGGGATGATGTCCTTAAACTGGCCCTCTTTCCAGGCGTCGGTGGGGTGGTTCATCATGGTGATGACGGCGTTGTCATACTCCTCGTATTTATCGTACAGGAAGACCAGCTCCGCCCACAGGTGTGCCTGTTCCGCCGCCCGCAGCACCTGCAGAGACCCCGCCCGTAAATCTCATCCCGCCACACCTGCGCTTTCTCTTAACAAGACCCTGTCCTCCTCCGTAATGCAGGCTGCAGTACCGCTCTCCGCCACTGGACTGTACTCAGCGCAGCAGCTAAATCCTGCTTATAAGTCAGTAGTGCTGGCTAACAGTAGCGCTGGCTCGTTTTTAGCACAGTAGCGCTGGCTAACAGTAGCGCTGGCTTGTTTTTAGCACAGTAGCGCTGGTTAACAGTAGCGCTGGCTCATTTTTAGCCCAGTAGCGCTGGCTAACAGTAGCGCTGGCTCATTTTTAGCACAGTAGCGCTGGCTAACAGTAGCATTGGCTCATTTTTAGCCCAGTAGCGCTAGCTCGTTTTTAGCTCAGTAGCACTGGCTCGCTGAGTGGCTGCGTACCTTTGGGATGTTGACTCGGGACCAGAAGAGCTCCAGGTGTTCCCTCATCTTCTGCGGTTTGAATTTGGAGTAGAGGATGGCCAGCTCGGTGAACATGCCCATGTGAGCGCGCTCCAGCCCCAACGCAGCCTCCAGCAGGGCGATCAGCTCCTCAAAGTACCCCCGGTCCTGCCAAAAAACACAAACCCTGTTTATACCTGCACATTACACACACATCCTGTTCATACCTGGTATTAGCACATTAGCGCTGTCTCTCAGTAGCTGGTAGTAGCAGATTAGCGCTGTGTCTCAGTAGCTGGTAGTAGCAGATTAGCGCTGTCTCTCAGTAGCTGGTAGTAGCAGATTAGCGCTGTATGTCTCAGTACCTGGTAGTAGCTGATGAGCTCCTCCAGCTCGTCAGCGTGGATAACGATGTGCAGGCCGCAGATTTGGGCCAGCCGGAATTCCGTCCCATCCACACAGGCGAAGCACACCTGGGACAGGTCAGGAGAGGTCAGGAGAGGTCAGCACAGGTGTTGCCAAAACCCTCACATCTCAAAGTGCTCTGAAATAACCACTCTGTTACTCAGTAACTCACCTCCGTAAAATGTTTGTATAAAATTTTTTTAAAGAATACATTTTTTCCTTCTTTCTCCCACTATGGAACACTATATATTCTGCAACGTTCACTATTAAAGAGTTAATCAAACAGGGTGCAGACAAATCTGTGCTCTTCTGCAAAACACACGATGTCAGCCTCCACTTTACACCACAGTTACCCAGTCGGGCTCACACGGACATGAGGAGCTGAACGTGCAGGCTCCCGCCGGACCAGCAGGGGTCGCCAGTGAGCGCAGAATCGGCGTACCTCTTTCCAGGTGCGGGTGCTGTTGGCCTTGCGGGCGCTGTCCACGGCCGCCTGGTACTCGCCCAGGTGCACCAGCGTGGACGCCAGGCGGGCGAAGTTCGACACGTTGTTGTACAGCAGCTTGGCGGCGTCGTACATGCCCTCGTCATAGCAACGGTCCCCCACCTGCAGGAGGGAGGGGCTTGTGTTACAGCGAACACTCTGCTCACCTGGAGAACTGCAGGCGCCGGTGCTCCAGGTGCACCCGGCTGAAAGATTCTGCCACAGTAAATTCAGCTGATTTGTGTTCCACTGTTTGTGCAGCTCACTGAGGCACTGTTAATAAACACATCCTGAAGTTCTGCACAGTAGTGCTGAGTTTGCACCTGCAAATGAAACTTGATTCCAGCCCAGACTAAAACTCCCACAATCAGGATGAAATCTGGGCTTCAGGGTTTTGGATGAGGAGGCAGAAGCTGCAGTGTTATCTGGGTATGAATCCATGTTGTGAATCCTGTCTGCCACAAGATGGCGCTCTCTACATCTTTGATGTCAGATGCCTTCCAAATCCCTCCTAAATGTTCATTCTCTCCACAGTAAAGCGGGGTTTCACCTGCTGAATGTGGGCGTCGTTGGGGGGGGGGGGGGCTTACCTGCTGAATGTGGGCGTTGTTGGGGCCGCTCACAAACTCCTCCAGCTCGGACAGGCGGTTGGTTTTGGCCAGAGCGAAGATGAGCTCCGTCTCCACATACGCCTCCCGAGCCTTCTTCCTCGCCATCTGCAGGAACTTCACCAGGTCCTCCCAGTTACCTGGCAACCAGAGAGAGGGAGGGGCCTCAGAGACACACCCGGCATGCACAGCCCAGAGTGGGAGGGGCAGTGTCCTCCCTGTCTGTTCTGCTCTGTGGGTCAGTGGGTCAGTGCCCATCCTGTCTGTGCTGCTCAGTGGGTCAGTGCCCATCCTGTCTATGCTGCTCAGTGGGTCAGTGCCCATCCTGTCTGTGCTGCTCAGTGGGTCAATGCCCATCCTGTCTGTGCTGCTCTGAGGGTCAGTGCCTGTCCTGTCAGTGCTGCTCTGAGGGACAGTGGGTCAATGCCCATCCTGTCTGTGCTGCTCAGTGGGTCAGTGCCCATGCTGTCTGTGCTGCTCAGTGGGTCAGTGCCCATGCTGTCTGTGCTGCTCAGTGGGTCAGTGCCCTTACTGTTTTTGCTGGCGGCGCTGACCACCTCCATGTAGGCGGATGGGTCGTCTGCTTTGATGTAGGAGTCGATGGCCTCCTTGACCAGGTCCTTCTGCAGCTGGGCCCGGGCCAGCTGGCTCCACACCGCCGGCTCGTTGCAGCGCTCAGCGAACTCGTACGCCCGGTCCAGGTTCCCGATGTGCTCGATCAGCACCTGAACACAGCGAGAGAGAGCGTCACGCACACACCCTGAACACGCATCACACGCCCTGAACACGTGATGCCCTGCTCCCCTATTTAATTTATTTACCTGGATAGCGGAGGTGTTGACGTCGAACTTGCGGAAGATGGCGAAGGCCTCCTCGAAGAGCTGGTTGCTGATGGCGATGTTGGCGATGTCGGGCGCGTCGTAGTTGTCCAGGCGGTTGATGTACTCCATCACACGCGTGCGGTCCGCTTTGATCGCCGTCAGGATCAGAAGGTTCTGCAGGTTCCTGTTCGGCGAAATTCACTCTTCTCAAACGCATTTCTTTAATTTGCAAAAAATAAACAGACAAAAAAACAGCCTACCAGACAGAGCATGCTCAGAAAGGACGCACGGCGAGGGGGCGGGGCTGACGACACAGAGCATGCTCAGAAAGGACGCACGGCGAGGGGGCGGGGCTGACGAGACAGAGCATGCTCAGAAAGGACACACGGTGAGGGGGCGGGGCTGACGGGACAGAGCATGCTCAGAAAGGACGCACGGTGAGGGGGCGGGGCTGACGAGACAGAGCATGCTCAGAAAGGGTTGGCACTGAGGGGGCGGGGCTGACGGGACAGAGCATGCTCAGAAAGGGTTGTGCGCTGAGGGGGCGGGGCTGACGGGACAGAGCATGCTCAGAAAGGGTTGTGCACTGAGGGGGCGGGGCTTGCCGGTGCTCGCTGAAGACGGAGTTGTCCAGCACGATCTTCTCCAGCAGCTCGATGAGCTCGTTGGGCAGGTCGGCCGTCATGAAGGCCTTCACTGTCACGGAGACCTCCTCAGGGTCCTGCGTCTCTGACAGAGCCGTCTGCACCACCTGCGCCGCCCAGAGGGGGACCCCAAAATTACAGGCTGGCTGCCGGGGACACACCCCACAAACCCCAAGAGCGCCTCCTCCCGCCCAGGTGAGCTACCTGATCGATCAGCTGGCGTCTGAAGGGGTTGCTCTCCTCCAGAACGTTGGCCCACAGGTCCGGATCTTTCCGGCGCACCAGGTAGCGCGCCTCGCTCTTGAAGAGGGAGTTCTCATTGCACACCTGGAACACCAGCCACCATTAGCCGGGCACGCATACGCACGCAGACGCACGCATACACACGCATACGCACGCAGACACACACACGCATACGCACGCAGACACATGCACACGCGCACGCGCACGCACACATACACACACGCACACGCACGCAGACACACGCATACACGCACGCATACGCACGCAGACACACGCATACACGCACGCATACGCACGCATACGCACGCAGACACACGCATACACGCACGCATACGCACACACACACGCATACGCAATCTGCTCTGCTACTGAATATCATTCTGTTTTCAAAGTCAAGGTACTGACTGAAAATTGATTGCTCATAAAATCACTGCTCAGTCACAATGCAACAGAATTGGAAGGACTTGTAAGCTGTAAGGTGGCCTTGATGAGGTCCAGGGTTAGGGTTAGGATTTTGGGGGTGGGGGGTGGGGGCTGACCTTGATGAGGTCCAGGGTTAGGGTTAGGGTTTTGGGGGTGGGGGGTGAGGGCTGACCTTGATGAGGGTTAGGGTTAGGGTTTTGGGGGTGGGGGCTGACCTTGATGAGGGTTAGGGTTAGGATTTTGGGGGTGGGGGTGGGGGCTGACCTTGATGAGGTCCAGGGTTAGGGTTAGGGTTTTGGGGGTGGGGGCTGACCTTGATGAGGTCCAGGGTTAGGGTTAGGGTTTTGGGGGTGGGGGGGGTGGGGGCTGACCTTGATGAGGGTTAGGGTTAGGGTTTTGGGGGGGTGGGGGGTGGGGGCTGACCTTGATGAGGTCCAGGGTTAGGGTTAGGGTTTTGGGGGTGGGGGCTGACCTTGATGAGGTCCAGGGTTAGGGTTAGGGTTTTGGGGGTGGGGGGTGGGGGCTGACCTTGATGAGGTCCAGGGTTAGGGTTTTGGGGGTGGGGGGTGGGGGCTGACCTTGATGAGGTCCAGGGTTAGGGTTAGGGTTTTGGGGGTGGGGGGTGGGGGCTGACCTTGATGAGGGTTAGGGTTAGGGTTTTGGGGGTGGGGGCTGACCTTGATGAGGTCCAGGGTTAGGGTTAGGATTTTAGGGTTGGGGGGTGGGGGCTGACCTTGATGAGGTCCAGGTCGCACTCCCCGCGCTCGTAGGCCACGCAGGCCAGGTGCGGGTCCCTCTTCTCGCAGTAGCGCCCCACCACCGCGCTGTCGTAGAAGGGGTTCTCCCGCAGGAAGCGCTCCGGGTTGTTGTTGCTGTCGATGTAGATCTTGGCCAGGGCGTTGTGAGTGGCCGGCTCCTCACAGCCCTCATGGATACGGGACTCCAGCCACGGCAACAGGAGCTTCAGCCTGTACACACACACACACACACACACACGCATACGACTCTGTCAATACTGCAGGCACCTTCCTTCTTAACCTCATCTGATGTGTGGCGAGGGTTCAGACACAAAATGGCCATCACACATCCCCCAGGTAAATCTACCCTAGAGTGGCTGAGGTTCCCTCCCTCCAAACACCACCAGGGGCCAATAACAATGACCACTGCTAGCAGAGCTGGCCAATCGTCTGAGGCCTCAGACAGCCAATCAGATCTGGCATCAGTGACTGAGCGGGAGGAGCAGGGTGTTCACCTGTTCCTCTTCTCCACCTCGGCCACCAGCTCGTCGGTGGAGAACTGGCCTCGCACCACCATGATCAGGTTCTTAATCACGTCCTCCGAGCAGTCCACGTCCAGCAGCCCCCCGATCACCACCGGCAGCCGGCTGGGGTTCACCTGCGGATGACGCACGCGCGCACACACACACACACATACACACACACACACACAGACGTGCGCACACACACACACACACACACACACAAACGCGTGCAGACACACACACACACACGCACGCAGACACATACACGCACGCACACATACACACGCACGCACACACACACACAAACACACACACACACACACAAACACACACGCACACGCACACACACACACAAACGCGTGCAGACACACACACCCACACACACGCACACGCACACACACAAACACACACGCACACGCACACACACACACACACACAAACGCGTGCAGACACACACACACGGTTCAGTACCGCCCCCTAGTGGCCGTTCACACTCACTCCTCACAGCAGAGAGTGAACGGACAGCCCTGTGGGTCAGAGAATCCTGCCATTACACTGACCCATAATCTAATGTGGGCTGCTGGCCGACTCCAGCACACCCCTGACGGCCATGCTCCTGCACACTGGGATCTGATCAGGGCCAATAATGAATGTAAAATAACCTCGTTTAAAGTCAGAAGCAACATAATCCAGAGGCATCTCCTGACGCACTTCCTGTCCACGGAGCACCGTCATACAGGGATAAAAATAACCCGTAATGTCATTACACAGAGTAAAGAAACGGGCAGACAGTTTGTTTGGTCTGCAGGTCGATCTGATAGCCTGTAGCAGGATGCGATAAGCATGCGCTCACTGGAGCTCATGGCAGCCTCACCTTCTGCACGTAGATCTCGATGTACTTCTGCAAGCTGTTCCTGTACAGGTAGAGAACCAGGTCGTGCACAAAGTCAAAACGATCGCAAACGATGATCAACGGCAGCTGGTCCGTTAACTTGGCCTCCTGAGAACAGAACAAAACATAAATAAATCAGACAAAAAACCCCCAAACACAGGCCGACACTGGGCTAAATCAGCAAAAAACAGGATCTGTGCTGAGGCTGTGGGGTGCCTGTGTCACACTGCGCCCTAGATTTTCATGAGGCTCACGGATGGGCGCACAACTTGCATGAGGGAAGAAGGAATTCCTCAAAATGTGAAACAGGAAGTTCCTCACTGAAACAGGATGTTCCTAAAGGTGTCTGTAAAAGGCGCGTGGACGAGGGCCGGCCGGCACCTTGAGGAAGTTCTTGACTCGGTCCGGGTCGTAGCAGTTGCTCTCCCGGCAGATCCGCTCCACCTCCTTGATCTGTCCCGTTTTGCAGGCCGCCTGGATGT
The DNA here is from genome assembly GCA_025169545.1 of Anguilla japonica. Lineage (NCBI taxonomy): Eukaryota > Metazoa > Chordata > Actinopteri > Anguilliformes > Anguillidae > Anguilla > Anguilla japonica. The sequence continues at coordinate 947,863 of CM045892.1, forward strand.
ACTTAAAATGGACGTCGGGGTCCTGGCTGAAGTTCACAATGGAGCCCAGGAAGTAGAAGAGCCCTGAGGGAGGAAATTAAAGAGTGAACAAAAACCTGCGCATTACCATCTCCTTTAAAAACCTACATTACCATCCCATTCAAAAACCTACATTACCATCCCCTCTAAAAACCAGCGCATTACCATCTCCTTTAAAAACCTACATTACCATCCCATTCAAAAACCTACATTACCATCCCCTCTAAAAACCTGCGCATTACCATCTCCTTTAAAAACCTACATTACCATCTCCTTTAAAAACCTGCATTACCATCCCCTCCACCTAATGAATCTCACAGCATCTTTCACCTGCTCCGTCTCACACCTGAGGGCGGGGTCACCTGCACGCACCTTCGTAGCTCTTGAAGGACTCAAAGAGCTCCACCAGGTTCTGGGTGCCCAGCTGCTCGTGGTACTTGGAGGCCACCTGCACGCAGAGCTGCAGGTTCTGCCGGATGTTGGCGGAGAGCATGGCCCTCAGGCACTCCACCGAGTCCTCCACCGACAGCGAGCCGAAGAAGTTCACCAGGTCACCACGGGTCACACGGTCACACTGGGGTTACGCACGGGGCAGGGTCACACACAGGCCGTCACACACGGGTCACACACGGGTCACACACGGGTCACACACAGGTCACCAAGGTTACGCACGGGTCACACACGGGTCACGCACGGGTCACCCAGGTTACGCACGGGTCACACACGGGTCACACACGGGTGGCACCCAGGTTACACACGGCGCACACACGGGTCACCCAGGGTACGCACGGGCACACACAGCATGGCATGCGCCAAGATACACACTGTCTTATAAACGTGGGGTTTAAGTCTCTGAGCTGCTTCTTCAGTACAAACGTCATATGACAACAGCACAGGCATTTCCAGTAGCAGCTTCTGTACAGACTAATGATGAGTGCACCCAGATGAAAACGCATGAGAGACACTTGCCCCCAGAGGAGACACGCATGTACACACGCACACACACACACACACACACACACACTCACACAGTACAGACACACACACTGTATGAGCTGTGCTTTGAGACTGAGAAGAAAGGCGCCATATACAGCAGGGGGCCTCACCTCAGGGTTGAGCAGGTGTGTGTGCACCACGGTGCGTTTGATGTCGTACAGGTCGGTGTAGTGTTCCAGCGCGCGCTGCAGAAGCCCCGCCTTCTCGCACAGCTGGGCGATGTGGGCGCGGTCGTAGTGAGTGAACATCTGGTTCCCCAGGATCGCATCAGCAACCTGCACCCCAGAAACACACAACGACACACTTCACTCAGCTACCAATAACCTACAACAAGCACGCAGTTAATCAGCACAGGATATTACACACACAACAGGGAATGGAGCGCTGGGGGAATGTTGTGAGGAAGTGGGGAATGTTAGGGGGGATTTTGGGGGGGGGCTGCTGGGGCCCACCTGGGGGGCGTGGATGAGGTTCATCTCCAGCAGGCGAGTCTGCAGGTGGCCCTCCGCCGGCCTGTTGTTCTTCAGAGCGTCCAGCAGGAAGGACGTGCACTGCTGGATCAGACTGCTCTCCATGAACACGTCCACCATCTGTAAATGGGGGAAGTGTGCATTTTGGATGACACAAAAGAGAGATAAAGAAAAGAGAGATTTCTCAAGCCTGCCAGGAGCCACAGCCCACAGTGAAGCTCTGGGGGGGGGGGGGGCTGCTCCATACCTGGTTGATGTTGGCCAGCGGCTCCTCGTCCTGGGCCAGCATCTGGGCGAACTGCAGGCCCTGTTCTGGGCTGACCCGCATCACGTTCCTCAGGAGGAAGATCCAGTCCGGGGAGTACCCCACCTGCAGGGCGGGACAGAACACAGGGTCCACTCGACCTAGGTTTGGCGCAGGTCTGACCCAGGACTGGCCCGGGTCTGGGCTGAGCGTTCCTGCTCTTAATAAACACGAGCGCACACCTACGGCGGGGTGTGTGCTAGATCAGGTGACCCCGCTCGCCCTGTGACAAAACATGTCCCAGCAACAGCAGCCTTTCCTCCACGGGGATAATGGACGTGCAGTACCGCCTGCTGTCTGAGGAGGGCGCCATTACCTTTTTGGCGTACAGCACGATCTTCTGGAACTGGCCGGTCTCGGCGAAGCACTGGATGACCTTGTTGGGGACGTTGGCCCGCAGGTACACACTGAGGGCCAGAGTGGGGTCCGCACTCTTCACCAAATCACCCAGCTCCTCCGAGCACTCCAGCTACAACACACACACACACAGGGTTATCACACGCACGCACACACACACACACACACACACACACACAGGGTTATCACACGCACGCACACACACACACACAGGGTTATCACACGCACACACACACACACACACACAGGGTTATCACACACACACACACACACACACACACAGGGTTATCACATATGTTACTCTGACAGTGTTAGGCCCATATGTTACTCTGACAGTGTTAAAAGGCCCATATGTTACTCTGACAGTGTAAAAGGCCCATATGTTACTCTGATAGTGTAAAAGGCCCATATGTTACTCTGACAGTGTAAAAGGCCCATATGTTACTCTGGCAGTGTAAAAGGCCCATATGTTACTCTGACAGTGTAAAAGGCCCATATGTTACTCTGATAGTGTAAAAGGCCCATATGTTACTCTGACAGTGTAAAAGGCCCATATGTTACTCTGACAGTGTAAAAGGCCCATATGTTACTCTGACAGTGTAAAATGCCCATATGTTACTTTGACAGTGTAAAAGGCCCATATGTTACTCTGACAGTGTAAAAGGCCCATATGTTACTCTGATAGTGTAAAAGGCCCATATGTTACTCTGACAGTGTAAAAGCCCCATATGTTACTCTGACAGTGTAAAAGGCCCATATGTTACTCTGACAGTGTAGATGGGGGGCGCTCTCGTACCTTGTCCTCTTTGAGCCACTTCTCCAGCAGCTGCTTGCGGCCCTGCTGCAGGACGGGCCTGCACAGCTCCAGGGACTCAAACTTGTTGAGCTGGCCCTGGTCCAGCAGGATGCCGAAATACTGCAGCAGGGGCGAGGCCTGGCCGGGCTGCGCCGGGACGCTCTGGAACTTCCGGATGGTGTCGGCCGTGCGCAGGATGCCCTGTGGGCGGGGTCAGGGGTGGAGTCAGGGGCGGGGTCAGGGGCGGGGTTAGGGGAATGGCCCGCCCAGCCTAGCACCTGAGTTTGTAATGCATGCATGTGTGCAGAGCGTGGCTCTGAATCACACCTGGGTCAAATATTTACTTTAATCCATTAAACCCTTCAGACACCAGCAAAATTCCTTTAATTCTCAGGGATCTGGAAGAGGCTTTAGAGTATTAGCCAGCATCTACAAAAAAACAGAGTTAAAAAAGCATACCAGCCCCCCCCCCCTCCCCTCCCCAGCCCACCTCCCCTTGCCCAGCCCAGCCCCCCCCCCCCCCAGCAGGCAGCACCTTAGGGGCGGACGCGGCAACTTTGGCGGCCTCCGAGTAGCTGCCTTGGGCGAACAGTGTGTTGAACTTGCGGGCGAAGAGCTCCTCTGCGCCGGCCAGGTTGCTCCGCACGGCCATGCGCAGGCCCAGGTCCGGGTTCTGCAGCACGCTGGTGGCGTAGCTCACTATGTTCTCCTCCTCCACGCACACCGACAGAACCTGCAACAGCCCCAGCGTTACAGCACGTCTGGACCAGAACCTGCAACAGCCCCAACGTTACAGCACCGACAGAACCAGAACCTGCAACAGCCCCAACGCTACAGCACGTCTGGACCAGAACCGGCCCGTTCAGCACCGACAGAACCTGCAACAGCCCCAGCGTTACAGCACGTCTGGACCAGAACCTGCAACAGTCCCAACGTTACAGCACCGACAGAACCAGAACCTGTAATCACCCAGCAACATTACAGCACATCTGGACCAGAACAGGCCGTCCAGCCCAGACAGAACCAGCTATCGCCCGTTATCGTTATTGTTGTTATGATCACGGGGGGGGGGGTACCTGGCCCTTCTTGTTGACCCCGATGATGCCGGAGGTGGGGCCGTGGGGGGCGGTGACGAAGATGGTCTCTGCGCTGATGCGGTTCATGTAGATGCACACGCCGGACTCCAGGTCATACAGGTGAATGTAGCCGTACTTGGTGATCAGGTAGATGACGCCGTGTTTGGTACCAATCTGAACCAAAAGGGGGGGGGGGGGGGTGGAGAGGGACATATCATGCCGCTGACTGTTTGAGCACTTTATCACAACAAAGGAGTCATTCGGATGTGCGGAGTATACCCCCCTGTGCAGGGAGGTTAGTTCCTACCGCATGTCTAACTGTGATGCAAATGTTCCCAGTGCGAATTTGCCTGGTGGGACTTCTGCTCTGCATATTTCCACAAACTTCCACAATTCAAGGCAATGCACAGTTGCGCTCAGAGAATGTTCATTTTACCCAAGCAGGTAGCAAGTCTGAGTTCAGCTCTACACAGTGTGACATTTGTGTTGCTGTTAGCATGGTGCTCGTGTTGTGCTAGCATGCCGATCGCGTTAGCGTGGTGCTCGTGTTAGCATGGCGCTCGTGTTGTGCTAGCATGCTGATTGTGTTAGCGTGGTGCTCGTGTTAGCATGGCGCTCGTGTTGTGCTAGCATGCCGATTGTGTTAGCGTGGTGCTCGTGTTAGCATGGCGCTCATGTTGTGCTAGCATGTTGATCGCGTTAGCATGCCGATCATGTTAGCATGGCGCTCGTGTTGTGCTAGCATGCCGCTTCATTTGTTCCCGTGGAGCGGGGGGGTCACGCCAGGACACCTGTCCAGGCCCCAGAGGGACTCTGGCGACAGGCGGGCCATGGACCTCACCTGCATGGCCACGGGGAAGTCCGTCTGCGCCTCAGGGGGGAAGAACACGTCCACGGCCTTCTTAGCAAACGGCTGATTCCCAGCGGCAGGCTGGCCCACCTCTATTATGTGCAGCTGCAGGGAGATGAGCACACTGATAACACACCGCCTACTACAACACTGATAACACACTGATAACACACCGCCTACTACAGCACTGATAACACACCACCTACTACTACAACACTGATAACACACCGCCTACTACAACACTGATAACACACCGCCTACTACAACACTGATAACACACCACCTACTACTACAACACTGATAACACACCGCCTACTACAACACTGATAACACACCGCCTACTACAACACTGATAACACACCGCCTACTACAACACTGATAACACACCGCCTACTACAACAACACTGATAACACACCACCTACTGCAACACTGATAACACACTGATAACACACCGCCTACTACAACACTGATAACACACCGCCTACTACAACACTGATAACACACCGCCTACTACAACAACACTGATAACACACCGCCTACTGCAACACTGATAACACACCGCCTACTACAACACTGATAACACACCGCCTACTACAACACTGATAACACACCGCCTACTACAACACTGATAACACACCGCCTACAACAACACTGATAACACACCGCCTACTACAACACTGATAACACACCGCCTACAACAACACTGATAACACACCACCGCCTACAACACAACACCTACTACAACACTGATAACACACCACCTACAACAACACTGATAACACACTGATAACACACCGCCTACTACAACACTGATAACACACTGATAACACACCGCCTACTACAACACTGATAACACACCGCCTACTACAACACTGATAACACACCGCCTACTACAACAACACTGATAACACACCACCTACTACAACACTGATAACACACCGCCTACTACAACACTGATAACACACCGCCTACTACAACACTGATAACACACCGCCTACTACAACACTGATAACACACCGCCTACAACAACACTGATAACACACCGCCTACTACAACACTGATAACACACCGCCTACAACAACACTGATAACACACCACCGCCTACAACACAACACCTACTACAACACTGATAACACACCACCTACAACAACACTGATAACACACCGCCTACAACAACACTGAAAACACACTGATAACACACCGCTTACAACAACACTGATAACACACTTCCTACAGCGCACACACACACACACTCCTCCTACAGCACACACACACACACACACACTCCTCCTACAGCACACGTGTGTGTGTGTTTGTTTGTGTGCATGTGTGTGTATGCGTGTGTGTGTGCGCATGTTCGTGTGTGTGAGTGTGTGTGTGTGCGTGCGTGTGTGCGTGTGTGTGTGCGTGTGTGTGTGTGTGTGTGTGCGTGTGTACGTGTGTGTGTGTGTGTGTGTGTGCGCGTGTGTGTGTGTGTGTGTGCGTGTGTGCGTGCGTGTGTGTGCGCGTGTGTAAGTGTGTGTGTGTGTGTGTGTGCGTGTGTAAGTGTGTGTGTAAGTGTGTGTGTGCGCGTGTGTGCGTGTGCGTGTGTGTGCGTGTGCGTGTGTAAGTGTGTGTGTGTGTGTGTGTGTGTAAGTGTGTGTGTGCGTGTGTGTGCATGTGTGTGCGTGTGTAAGTGTGTGTGTGTGTGTGTGTGTGTGCGTGTGTGTGCGTGTGTGTGTGTGTGTGTGTAAGTGTGTGTGTGTGTGTGTTCCTCACCTTCCCCCCGGCCTGGCTCCTCACAGCGAAGCAGAAGAGGGTGGAGGTTTTGGTGTTTCCCTCCACCTTGAACTGAGCGAAAGCAGCAGCGTGGCCTTCGATTGGCTGGGACACCTTCCTGTCCACCGAGTACAGCTGCATGGCGCCCACCACCCGGTTTTGCTGGAAGAGGAACAGTTCGTGTCACTTCCTCCCAGAGCTATTACAGGTACAAAACATGTCCCATTTCCTGATCTAAAAACCAGCCTATCGGCATTTAACCAAACCTGGGTAAGATACTGGGAAATACTGTCAGGGTCAGTCGCTCCCCTGGTCAGTACCTGCTGTGGTCAGTACTGTCAGGATGTCAGTTACCTGGGCGGAGATGCCAATGAGCAGGAGCCACTTCTGCTGCTCGTCGGTTCTGTAGTTGATGATCTGGCAGCCAGCCAGGCTGGCGTGGCGGTCGAACATCTTGAGCGGCTGCGAGTCGCCCTCCATGCCCCAGTGGAACACGGCGGTCTCCGTCACCAGCGCCACCGTGTTCACCGAGATCCACTTCCAGAACATCACCTCCTCCGTCATGGTGTGCGCCTTCAGCTTGCTCTTCATCTCGATGTTGAAGATCTGCAGCGTCTTAGCAGCTGGGGGTGGGAGGGTTTAACAGCAATCTCAAACACCAGGGACAGTCGCCAGTCAACAAAACCTATTCTCATTGGCTGAGCTACCACCAAACCCTATTTTCATTCACTCAGCTACCACCAAACCCTATTCTCATTGGCTCAGCTACCAACAAACCCTATTCTCATTGGCTCAGCTACCACCAAACCCTAGTCTCATTGGCTCAGCTACCATCAAAGCCTATTCTCATTGGCTCAGCTTCTCACTCTACTATCTTCCTGTTCTAGCACATACACTGAGAACTGTCCCACTGTTTTCTGAAGAATTAGGAAAAGCACATCCAAGGGCTCCCACAGCTTACAGACGACCATAAACCATTCATCAAACTAAAATGCTTCTTTGTTGATTGTTTTCTAAAGCTAAGCCCCCAGAGAGAGACTGATTTTATTAAGAGCTGTGCATCCTCTGCAGATGTGTTCCAGCTTACATTTCAGTGATTAAGCACATTTATGCAAGCTGGTCAAAAAAAAAGTTCTAAATAGAGAAATCTATCAGAAGACAGCTGCAATGACTTAACAGACGTTAAGAAAACTGAGATGCTGCCTTTCTTTAAAAGCTGACTGAGGTTTCCACAGCACCCATGCAGACCTGTTCCCAGGTGAGATGGTACAGGTTTAAATGGACAACAAGCACCTGTATGGGCTGTGTGGACAGCTTCACATCTTACTGCCTGAAATCAGCACTCATTACTCAGTACTACAGACATTACTGTGGAAGAGCTGACCGGTGAGCAAACTTAGGCAGCTGAAAGGGGCTAGAAGAGAACATTCAGCTAGAGCGCCCCCCTCAGGCCGGGAGGTCCCAGGCCCACAGCGTTCATCACGGACACCACTGAAAGCCGTGGCGATGCAGAGCTCAGCAGTGTGATGGAGGAGATGATCAGCGATGACGGGACCAATCGTGCGACGGGATGCTGAGATTTGTGATGACGCTTCAAAACTAAAGCTCATATCAGCCCATAAACAGATGTCTGCCGATATGACGGCTGAATATGACACTTCACTCTGAGCATTCTGGGGTTACGGAGATGGGAGTGAACGTCACTACACACGCACACATACACACACATACACACACACACACACACACACACACACACACTCTCTCTCTCTTTCTCACGCACACACACACACACACTCTCGCTCTCCACACGCACACACACTCACACACACACACACTCTTTCTCTCTCTCTCTCTCTATCTCTCTCTCACACGAACACACACACACACACTCCCTCTCTCTCTCTCACACACACACACACACACACTCTCTCTCTCACACGCACACACACTCACTGACACACACACACACTTTCTCTCTCTCTCACACACACACACACACACACACACACATTTCAGTGTTGATGTTATCCGACAGTGCAGTGCAGACCACACACAGCCATAACGGGCAAACACCATCGTCATGCCGACACACGCAGGAATCTCATAAAAGTGTGCTGCTGGGTAATACTGCATATTGGTATGGCATGAAGTTAAGGACACTCTGAACTGACTGCCATGACTGTGGAGAACCACACAGGCCTTTCATTGAGCCTGGTTACCCAGGCCTCGCTAGGGTGAGGTCAGGGAGAGGGCTGGTCCCAGGCTTAAGACCAGGAGAGAGACGAGCGTCAGACTCACTGATCCAGGGTCAGTGGTTAGGGTTTCTAAAGCCCGTCTGTAAAGACTAAAGCACAGCAGTTCAGAGGCTAACTTGATACCCTTTCCAAAGAACAGCCTTCACAATGAACCAAAGTACTGCACCAATTTACAGATTTAACCCTTCAGCAAGTCACAATATTCGGGCGTCCTTTTAGAACCATCAAAACACACACTGCGTTCCCATGGTTACCTTCCGAATGTTTAATGGGAAAGATGCTTTTTAATAACATCAACATGAGGCCAAATGTTGTGCGTGTTACAGGAGCTCTGCTTTTATGAGAGAACAGGACCGTGTTCACAACACAGAAACGAACGACACTGAGAAAGAGAGAAAGAGAGAAAGAGAGAGAGAGAGAGAGAGAGAGAGAGAGAGAGAGAGAGAGGGAGGAACTCACCGTCTGTTAGGGACAGAAAGCAGGCAGAGAAAGCAGGAATCAGAGAGAGAGGGTTAAACAGCAGGGAGAGAGCAGGGCACTGCCGGGCACCGCATTGTGGGCACTGTATTAGCACAGATTATAAAATGTGACCAGCCTGTTCATTTTCCCCTGCTACGCTGCTTTATCCCAAAACTGCAACACCACAGGGGATACTGCAGACCTACCAGTCACCTGTCCGTGCGCACCTGAGCTCTGTACCTGGCAACCCGCGCACCTCACCTGCTGACTCCACACCTGAGCTCAGTACCTGGCAACCCACTCACCTCACCTGCTGACTCCACACCTGAGCTCTGTACCTGGCAACCCACTCACCTCACCTGCTGACTCCACACCTGAGCTCAGTACCTGGCAACCCACTCACCTCACTGCCGACTCCACACCTGAGCTCTGTACCTGGCAACCCACTCACCTCACCTGCCGACTCCACACCTGAGCTCAGTACCTGGCAACCCACTCACCTCACCTGCCGACTCCACACCTGAGCTCAGTACCTGGCAACCCACTCACCACACCTGCCGACTCCACACCTGAGCTCAGTACCTGGCAACCCACTCACCTCACCTGCCGACTCCACACCTGAGCTCTGTACCTGGCAACCCACTCACCTCACCTGCCGACTCCCTCCCAACCTAAGCCATGAGTCACAGTCAGTAACTATCAGCAGAAAAACCAGCTCTGGTTCAGTCCCCTCTAACGTGTGGCTTCTGGGATGCATCATGGAGAATTTGCACACGGCAGAGCTGCTTATTCCAGAGCCGCAGCAAAATAAACGCGTTTCAGAGCACAGCACTGAGCAGCTGAGGCAGCATCAGGGGCGGAGCTCTAACTCTGAGCGTGCTCCGTTAGCGCATCGTAAGAGCCAAACCAGGACAACAACAGCGCTGGGACGTTTCCATAGCGACGGCGTCCGTTCCAAAATGCAACAAAGGATCGCTGAATGCAAGTCAGCTGACCGGGCGGACGCTCTGTGGGGGGGAGAGAGGGGGCGGAGCCGCACCTTTGAGGGCGATGACCTTGCTGGTGGGGTTCATGATGGCGCTGTCTGCGCTGATTGGCCGGCGGATGGGGTTGGTGGGGTCGTTCATGTCGATGATCACCACCTGGTTCTGCTCGCCCACCTTCTCGCGGATGCAGATGAAGCGGTCCGACTCCATGGTCAGGTAGCTGAAGCCGATGTTGGCCGGGTTCACGCCCAGGTTCTGCAGCTAAGGTCCAGAAGGAGAAAAGGTGTGAGTTTCAGTCGAGTTTCAGGGCCACGGTCTGTGTGGATTACACAGCGGGTTTCAGCAGTAATTACAGTCCCCCCCGCCTGAGGCCCGCTGCACAATGTCACTGAGGACGTGGGGGGGGGGGGGGGGGGGGGCTGGAGCGGTGGAGGAGCGTTAAAACCGCCACACACAGAGAGCACATCCGCAGTGGCTTCACTACAACGCCGGACATTTTCTGTTTGTTTTGTTTTTTGCGTGTCGGGTCGCAGTGAGTTTAGAGTGTGGATGTCCAACACCGCTGGACGTGACATTAGATACACGTGGCTGACATGGGTCTGGGGGGGGGGGGGGGGCAGACCCACTCAAACGCGGGCAGATACACGTTCAGACACAGCGAGCAGATCGGACTGCAGCGTTCACTCCAGTGATGACACATCTCACCCCACGCTGCTACTGCCCAGGTCTGGAGAGGGGCGAGGCCAGTGGGTCGCAGAAGTGGAAGGAAAAGGACAGCAAATAAATCAGAGAGATTAGACAGACAGGAAGGGTTAGAGGACACTGAACACATTCCTCTGAATAAATCAACACCAGACCCACTGAGAGCTCAGCCGGCTCTGTGAGAATCTGCCCTCCTGCAAATCCCCGAGAATGTTCTACGAAACATATCACTGACCAAAACGGACGACTGCATTTAAAGAAGATTTCTGTCATCGATAGAGGTTAAAATGTTTCCTTTATAATGTCAGCAAATCTGCAATAAACTATAAGAATTTTTATAGTGTCTTAAAGGTTTCAAGTAATTTGAGCCAGACCTGCTGATCAGATTGTTTTTTTTTTATTTTGTTTTTTTTAACTGATGCAGAAAAGTTCATATGAAGTCACAGAATAATCTTTCCTGCAGTCTTCCTGCAGCAGGTAGGCAGGTAGGCAAGCATTCCTGTGTGAGACTGAGGGGTTCCCCTGAGCAGAGAGCAGAGAAGGTAGAACAGCACGGAACATGCCAGAAACACCGACCTCTATTTATTTAGAGACAGAGCAGAAAAGGGGGAGGGATTAGCCGGACTAAAGGAGCAGCCCGTCTCTGATATTCCCAGGATCAGCGGGCCTCCCCCCCCGGAACGCCAAGATCCACAAACAAGCCCCCCTACTACCGCTCGGGGGGGGGGGGAGTTGTGCTCGGGTGGTGTGTCTGTGCTGAGGAGGGGGGTCAGTGCTCAGTGTGTCTGTGCTCAATGTGTCAGCGCTGAGACTGTGTGTCTGTGCTGGGGTGGTGTGTGTCTGTGCTGAGGAGGGGGGTCAGTGCTCAGTGTGTCTGCGCTGAGGTGTGTCTGTGCTCAATGTGTCAGCGCTGAGACTGTGTGTCTGTGCTGGGGTGGTGTGTGTCTGTGCTGAGGTGTGTCTGTGCTGAGACGTTGCCTTGGCGACAGAAGCCCACATTACTCAGTATTAGAGAACCCTGTGATCCCCTCTAATGAAACAGCACATCCTCCAATCACGCGCCAGTGTTCAGGAAGCAGAGACAGTAAAGAACATGTGCAGTCATCACACCACACCACATTTTATTTGGCAGACGCGTTTATCCAGAGCGACGTACACTACGTGCACACCGAAGGTCACTGGAACAATAACGTAACAGAACAGGTCCGATAAGACACAATTCTCACTGAGAATCAGTCATCCACAGCCATGGACATCAAGGCTATTTCACACAGTAAGCACAGGCTAGGTCAGCAAAGTTAGGGCAAGCCAAGCTTCAATCACTGCCTGCCTAAACTCAAACAAGCCAGGCTCCTGGAAGGCTGCGTTTGCACAACACCCCGGCTGGGGTGGGGGTGGGGTGGGCGGCGGGGGGGGTCCCAGTCACAGGAGCTGAGCCCCTCCAGCCCTAAACACTCATACACCCCCAAGCTTCTCAGATCTCCACACCACTCCCAAACACTCATTCAGAGGCAGCGTAAAGCCACATGACGCGTACCAGGCAGCGCTGTCAGAGGCAAAGGCAAATAAAGACCACTGAGACAGCATGGAGACAGCGTGGAGACAGCGTGGAGACAGCGTGGAGACAGCGTGGGGACAGCGTGGAGACAGCGTGGAGACAGCGTGGAGACAGCGTGGAGACAGCGAGTCAGGCACAGAGCACAGGGCTTGAACGGGCTGGACAGGGGAACAGAAAGGCCCCCCGAGAGTTCCCCTACGAACGACCTGCCAGCTGACCCCATGAGTTCAGGAACGGGACAGCCCCCCCCCCCCCCCCCCCCCCCCCCCCCCCAAAGGAGGCAGCGGTGACCCCATAACTCTGCAGTCCGTGGAGAGGCCGGTTTGAGGGCACAGTGGGGTGGGGGGGGGGTGTCTCAGAACCCCGTAACTCACACAGGGTTACTGAGTCTCGCCCTGTCCACTCCTCTCCGTAGGAACAGACTTTAACAAGCCGCACATTTCTGCCAGCCTGACGGGCCCTCCTCCTTCGCTGAAGCTCCTGGGGTCAGAACTCCACAACAGCACAAATCTGCAAGACCTGAAACACCACTGCTCACATATACACACAGCGGGGCCTAGAACAGGGGAGTCACACTCCAGGCCTGGAGGGGGCGCAGTGTCTGCAGGTTTAACTCCAGTCCTGGAGGGGGCGCAGTGTCTGCAGGTTTAACTCCAGTCCTGGAGGGGGCGCTGTGTCTGCAGGTTTAACTCCAGGCCTGTCTGCAGGTTTAACTCCAGGTTAAGGGGGCGCAGTGTCTGCAGGTTTAACTCCAGTCCTGGAGGGGGCGCAGTGTCTGCAGGTTTAACTCCAGTCCTGGAGGGGGTGCAGTGTCTGCAGGTTTAACTCCAGTCCTGGAGGGGGCGCTGTGTCTTATGTTTTTGTGGTTTTATTTCAACCGGCAGATAATTTAGGCCTTGAAAAGACCGTGGCCTCAACAGCCAATCAATGACTTAAATTAATCACTTAAGTGCTAAATCACACCAAAATCCAGTAGAGGCAGTGGAATTCTGGGAACTGAGTCTGACATCCCAGCCTTGAAGATAAAACTGCTCCAGAATAACACTGGTAATAACTAACAAACAAGTCCAAAATAATAAAATAAACCATTAGCAACAACGATTATTCTGTGTTTCCAATGTCAGATAAGACCACAATATTTTAGATAGCATCACATGATCGTGAACACAAAATGTGATTGGCTGACGCTGGCTCACTTGCAGATGGATTACATTTAGTAATCCAATTTACTCAGTTAATTGTGTCACCATGGGCCCTGCACAGTGAGAGCAGAGATTAGTGATACTTAGCCTCATCAGAGCATGAAGCGCATCACACTAAACAGATTCACCCAGAAGCCCAGAGGGCCCGGCTCCGATGGGGAACAGTGCAGAACGCCTCAGTGTGACTGAAAGGAGGAAGCGCACGAACTCCGTAATGCAAACAGAGGAAAGCGCTTTTCCCTGAGCTATGCACTGCCGCTGGGCTACGGGTTCAGATCCAGCCAAACGACTCATATGTGGGATACCACCAGCACCAGGCGCTTCAGCAGCCAGAGACGCCCCCCCCCCCCCCCCCCCCCCCCCACCTGTCCGTCCCCCCAGGAGCTGGAGCACCTGTACACACCTGCAGGCCGAGCCAGGCCAGCTCCCCTCACCGCCCTCTCTGCTCTCTGAGCACCACAAACAAAAGGCACTATATATGCCAATTAAATCCACACGCAACGCACAGACGCGTGCGCACACGCCACACACACTACCCACAGCCGCCGCACACGCCACACACGCTACCCACAGCCACCACACATCACTCCACCCTCCGCTCCACTGAAATTCACTCTAATTACTTTAATACCCAATATGTGCTGTACTGTGTGTGTGTGTGTGTGTGTGTGCATATACATAGTGTGTGTGTGAGTGTGTGTTTGCGTGTATCCACATTGTGTGGACAATAAAGTTATTCTATTCCATTCTGCCCTGGAAGTGAAACTGTGTGACCCCAGGGGGTCTGCAGTCTACCCGCCCCCCCCCCGCTATGTCCCAGGGGCTGGAGAGGCATGTAAACACCGCAGCACAGGCAGCATTAATCACCAAACTGACAGCTTTCAAATGCAGGCCGACACTGGGCAGCACCAGAACGGCTTCAACTAGTCTCCCAAACAGCCTAGCTGCACTACTTCACAAGAAACATTTTATTTGTGTATTCATTTTTTAAACTATATGATATTAATGATAAGACCCAAAGCAGAGGAACAGCCGATGGTTAATCAACAAACTCCAAAAGATATTTTACTATTTTGCTTCAGATCAGATTTGAAATCATTCTTCAGGCTCAGATTCAATGCGGGTCGCTGCTCTGGGTCAGGCAGCTGCACCCTAGAGCTTGGGTCCCCTACCCTGGTCCCGGAGAGCCACAGGGTAGCGGTTTTGATAATTCTAAGCTGTTCGGTACACAGGTACCTCTCACCCAGGTGAGAGATGAGGAGAGCAGAATCAGCCTGATACTGTGCAGGTGTGAGGAGGGTCTCTCTAACCTTGTCCTGTGATGCCTGAGCATCAGGTATTCTCTACAATATTCTCTTTGATAAGGTATCACAGAGAACTTCTCTTTATGCAAGTGCGCGCACGCACACACACACACACACACACACACACACACAGACACACACGTTATACAGAATAATTCAGGCTACTGTGCAGGCGAAACTAAATGGCCTAAACACAGCTCTGCTAATTACATTAAGCGCAGGGACACTGGCCATTTAGGTCATGGTGAGCAAGATGGAGGCCTCTGACACGGTGTGGACATCGCCATGCCAACGGGGAGAATGAGCTCTCCTATTGAGCGCGCTCGCATTCCGCCAACTCATCCCTTCGGCGCTCAGGGCCCTTACAAAAGCGCCATTTTAACGAAGGAGGGTCAATCAGGGACCAGCGCACCCTCTCTCTCCACAGCCCCAAGCGCACACTCTGCAGGAGCCACACAACCGACCCTTTAGACTTCTGTGGGAAATTATACCTGGTGCTATACCTGCCTGGGGGGGGGGGGGGGGGGCTGAGGGGGAGGCTGGGGGGGGGGGGGGGGGGGGGCCGAGGCTGGGAGGCTGGGGGGAGGAGGGGGGGGGGGCTGAGGAGAGGCTGGGGGGGGGGGGCTGGGGGGCTGAGGAGAGGCTGGGGGGGGGCTGGGGGGAGGCTGGGGGCTGAGGGGGGGCTGGGGGGGAGGCTGGGGGGGGCTGAGGAGAGGCTGAGGGGGGGGCTGGGGGGGGGCTGAGGGGCTGAGGGGGGGCTGGGGAGAGGCTGGGGGGGGGCTGAGGAGAGGCTGGGAGGGGGGCTGGGGGGCTGAGGAGAGGCTGAGGGGGGGGGGCTGGGGGGAGGCTGAGGGGCTGAGGGGGGGGGCTGGGGAAGAGGCTGGGGGGGGCTGGGGGGGGGCTGAGGAGAGGCTGGGGGGGGGCTGGGGAGGGCTGGGGGGGCTGGGGGGGGCTGAGGAGAGGCTGGGGGGGGGCTAGGGGGCTGAGGAGAGGCTGGGGGGGGGCTGGGGGGAGGCTGAGGGGCTGAGGGGGGGCTGGGGAGAGGCTGGGGGGGGCTGGGGGGCTGAGAAGAGGCTGGGGGGGGGCTGGGGGGGAGGCTGGGAGGGGGCTGAGGGGGGGGCTGAGGAGAGGCTGGGGGGGGCTGGGGGGGCTGAGGAGAGGCTGAGGGGGGGGGCTGGGGGGAAGGCTGGGAGGGGGCTGGGGGGGCTGAGGAGAGGCTGTGGGGGGGGGGGGGGGGCTGGGAGAGGCTGAGGGGGGGGGCTGGGGGGAGGCTGGGAGGGGGCTGGGGGGCTGAGGAGAGGCTGGGGGGGGGGCTGGGGGGGAGGAGGCTGAGGGGGGGGCTGGGGGGAGGCTGCTCGGGCCTTTTGGCTGAGGGAGCAGGAGACGCGAGAACGTCTTCAGAAAGAAAAGCCCCACAACTCCTCCGCTGCCAGCAACCAGCTGCTGACGGACAGGCAGGCCTCCACTGACTCACTGCTGCCGAGTTCATGCCAAAAACAAAAGTTCCTCTGACCCCTGGAGCAGGGGAGAGATGGGGGGGGGGGGGTACAGCACTAAAAGGCACCATAAGAAATAAGGGCAGCAGAATTTGTTCCAATACAGCATCTGAGCATCAAATGGGTGCACGTCTCCTGCTTTTTTTGGTCATAATTTGAATTTTTCTGTACTCTTCAAATATTTAAATCTGGTGTTCAACTGATATTTTAAAGTAATTTTTGAAAAATCTTTTGCTATTGCAATATGTAATATTTTGTGTTCTTACTGCCTGAAACAATATGTGCTGCTTTTCTTGGCCAGGTAAAATAAAGTTTAGATAAAATAAAAAAAATAAAAATAAAGTCCTAAAAGGATCTAGAGGGCATTTAAGGTCACACTGGTTTTGTTTGTAACATTTACTCATTTTTATGTTAATGAGAAACAACACATAAAATACAGCCAAATTTTTACCATGTCAATATTACCACTCACTTTTGGTTAGACTGAAGAGAACTTTAGTTTCAATATAAGCTATATTTCTTAAGGGAATTGATATCTGATATGTTCAAGGATTTTGTAGCCTACAAGTGCGCCAACTTGTTTTGCTGACGTCAGGTTTCCAATATGATCAACTCGCAGATATTGCTTCAAATCTGTGAACGTCAGGTCCCAATGCACAGGTATGAAGTAGCAAACATTTTATCGATGTAATTGACATATGTAGCCTATTGTATCACTATTTCGTCGGGATGGACATTTTTGGGATAAAAGATGAAAAATGGTTTCAATTTGCCCCTTACATTAAATATTTTCCAAATAGTTAACTAAGTAGTTCTGGACAAAACCAGCATAAATCACCCATACGCAGCAGGCTGTAAAAAACAACTAAGTTCGAGTGATGTTATGGGAGAGACGGGGCTTCGGACTAGTCAGCCTACGTTTAGAGTAGCGTTATTAATACATAGCCATTAACTACCGTCGCGCTATTGTAACTTGTGCGTCATATTTTACTCAGAAAATGATTTTAAATTGGTGAAAATGACCAAAACAAAAAATCTAATTTTTTTCGCGATTTGGAAAGGAAAACCCGTCATACTAGCCAGCTAACGGTTCGCTATTATTACAAAGTGATAGATAAAAGTATCACCCCGGCATCAATAACTAGCTGTGTAGCTATCAAGCTAGCCCGCTTCTTCAAAACCCGGTTCTTCACTTGAAATTCTTCAAATTTTATCTAGCTGATAACATTCAGTCAAACGGCAACATATTATTTGAGACACGGTAACATTTTGTCGATGAACGCAACTTTTTACAGGGACGGTCTTCGGCTCCGCAGTATTACACCAGCAGCTAATAACTGTTCAAATTTTACAAGTCATCATCCACCACAACATAAGCTAGGCCCAGGGCTGCTGCGAGACCCCGGCACAGCTGTTCAAATCTCCGTTTAAATGTGACGGTAGCCCCGCTGAAGCGGCCCTGGATGCAGGCTACATTTTGGACTGCGTGAAATAATGCTGTTTTAGAGCTACGGGATTGTTTTTGCGTCTTACCTGCAGATGTTCCTGAAAACGTATAGGCAGTATCTGAGCCATTCTTGCCTTCTGTTATAATAAGGAAAAAAGGAAAAGGGGGAGGGGGACACGAGCAAGAAATAATAATGTTCTAGTCTTAAAGGTACCAAAAAGCCTTCCGTTTAAAATATGGTGTAAATCTATAAATCTGTCCGGCTTCTGACTCTATCAGCCCGATTCTCTCTGCTCATTCAGTCCCACCCTCAGAGCAGCTCTACACAGCGCGCTCTGCTTCCGCCGAGTGAATTAGTCCGCTTTGCCCGCGTGGTCTGGCCGTTACGCTGAGCTCGCGCTCGCTTTAGCACAAACGCTTAATACCGGTATCCCCTCCACCCCTAAATTCCAGGAACAAACAAGAAATATTTCCCAAAAAAACACTTGACAAAAAATGAATTTCGGATGTCCTCAGTGTACCCTTCCGCAACCCTTCCCCCTTTTTTTCCAACGCCGAAATCATACCACGTGACCTGCGCCCCCCCTTCACATATCTGCTAACTCAGTGCAGAGACGCTGCCTGGAATGCGGCTCGCGATCCCATCAATTACTCGCTGACAGTTTATGTTTCCGGCATTATCGGACCGGCGAATCGATTGCCTTCGGTATCACGGTTATTGTTTAATGACGAGTGTTTCTGTGCGGCTTACTAACGCGTTTTTTAAAAATCTAACTTTGTTCACCAGCTGTCCTTATGTCCAAACTTCTGTTTGGGTGTTACTCGTGTATGTTGCCGACTGGAATCACACTTGTTTTCCACCAGTTTTACCTCAGAATAACCTAATCGAGTTTCTGTTGGTGTTCGGGCAAAAATGTAGGAGGAATGATTGTTTTCTTGGTACAAAACTAGTCTGACAAGTGTTAGACTTAATTTTTAAAAAGTGAAGTTATGTCTGTCTATAAAATAAGGTTATATTTATATGTAACTCAGGTGTACTATATTTGGTCACCACAAATTGAGAGTTAACTCTCAGTATGTTTGGTCATGCTATGTGGACTTAGAAAGTCAAATTAATTCTTGAATCATAAAAATTAGTCAAACAAGCATAGGGCCACAAAACTCAGCAAATAGAAATTCAGCCTGGTATAATGAGAACACCTCCAAGAGTTTAATTATTAAAAATATCTGTTTTAGTACCAGTCCTATCGTGCGAATCCTAAGAGTGTTCATCATTACACAACAAAAAGACATGGACACATCCTGTTTTCAAAAACAGCCCTTATTTTTTAGGGATATAAAAGCAACTGGACAAGTGCATATCCTTGTAACATTTTCCATAACTTTCCTAATATTCTTGAAATGTCCTGAAAACAGGTGTTAGCTTTTGCTAGAATTATGGTAAATAGCACCCGCAAACACTGACACTAATAATATAGCAGATCAAACTCATATAACCAACGAATACCGTTTTGAATAAAACGCCAAGGTTTAGTGTTTGGGGAAGCTCTACGCACGTGGAGTATTGTGTGCCAACTGTCACCTCCTACTGCGAGCCAGAGGCCATTTAAATGGCATTTCAATCCGTCGGCGCCCTCTTGTGTCCGCTGTTATATAGCAGCCTAGAAACTTGCTGTTCCAGTATCCTTCAGGCCGTCCGTCTAAAATGACTCTCGCATTTATTGTCGCGACTACCGCGTGGTATAGACATTCTAGGATATTTTTAAAAAAAATCTTAATCATATTCAGTTACATCTGTTCCGGACAAATTGGCCAAACTGTTCAATAAAAAGAGGGGATGGACCTTTCCGACATGTCTTATGTCTCTCCCTTTCTCTATGAAAATGAAACATTTGCTTGTAATGAATGTATGCACACACAGCAGACACACCCCTTCTTTAATATTTCTGGGGTACAGAACCTAACGGTTGAATCTAAGCGGGGCAACAAGACAGCTCATTGAAAACATAAATAAAGTTGTGTTTTAAATAATAAAAGCAGTAAATTGACTGGATAGAGGCTTGTGGAAAGCAGGCCAGGCAGACAGAGCCCCCACAGCACATTCTTCACAGCAGCTCAGGTTGCCAGATGAGCAGCAAAATCCACTTTCTCTTGCCCTGGGGAGGGTCCGGGGATTCACCCAGGTGCACGGGCTGTGGTAAGGGCAGGGCAAATAGGCAGTAGTGCAGAGAGTTTTAAGGACACAAAAATAAAGAGGTAAGTAAACGCTGAGAGTCTAGCTGGGTCACACTGGCAGCTGCAGGGAAGTGTGCTGGGGTGGGCGGGGTTCGTACAGGTGAACAGGTGTGGAACAGGTGTGGGGCTTCAGGGGCGGGCCGCGTGGGTGAGGTATGTGGTGTGTTTGGCCTGGCTCTTGCTGTCGATGAGCTGGATGGGCTTATTCCTGTGATGGGAAATGATCTCCTGGAGATTGCTGAAGAACTGCACACAAACACATGCACGCACACACACACACGCACGCACAAAAACGCACACACACACACACACACACACGCACACACGCACACACATGCACACACACAGCCCACAGGATAAGGTGAGAATTAATCACCTGAATCAATTAATAAAACACTTCCCTTTCCCATCCCTTCATCCCTCTCTTCTGAAGTGGCCTCTCTTTCTCACTCTCACTTAAGCTTTCATCCTCCCTTTCTCCTCCTCCCTCATTCCCCCTCTCCTCTCCCTACATCAGCACTTCCTCAGTCTCCTAATCTTACATTCTCTTACAACATACTCAAGCTCTACCCATCTCTCTTTTTCTCCCTGCTGATCTCTCTTCCTCCCTTCTGATCTCTCTCCCTCCCTGCTGATCTCTCTTCCTCCCTTCTGATCTCTCTCCCTCCCTGCTGATCTCTCTTCCTCCCTGCTGATCTCTCTCCCTCCCTGCTGATCTCTCTTCCTCTCTGCTGATCTCTCTCCCTCCCTGCTGATCTCTCTTCCTCCCTGCTGATCTCTCTCCCTCTCTCACCTCCTCGCTCTTCTTGCCCTCCTTGCCCAGGGCATATCCCTGTGTGTGCTCCAGGTAGCGTATGGGGATGTTGTAGACCTTCTGCCTGAAGAGCACCACCAAGGTGTAGGGCTGCCGTGTGTTCTGGGCCGAGCTGTACCGCACCAGGAAGGCTCCGTCCTGCACACACACACACACACACACACACACACAATCAGACACATACAGGGAAGACACAAAGCAGCACTCAAGTCCCTGAACCAAACCTGAAAATTCCAAAAATCAGCTGCTATTCTGTCAATGTCAGGGGCAAACTGAACAGAGTTGGTTCTATCCAGGTTTGCGTGACCCATAACCCTGTGACCCTGTGACCCCGTGACCCCGCATCCCACCTTGTTGACCCTGGACAGGACCACTTCTGCTGTTTTACGGTCACAGTTCCCTGCAAACCACTCCTCAGCCTGCAGCTGTGACTCCTGGGGATTCAATCAATCAATCAATCAATCAGCCACACAATCAATAAATCAACCAGCCACACAACCAATCAATCAATCAGACAATCATCCAATCAATCAGCAACACAATCAATCAATCAATCATTCAATCATCCAATCAATCAGCAACACAATCAATCAATAAATGTATATGTCTATAGCAGGATTTTCAAACAGGTTGTCATATGGTGCTTCAAAATGGACATTTAACAGAGAGAATAAAACAGGGAAAACCAGCAGTTATGTAATTAGACAAGAGTGAAAACTATGAGAATAACTCAATCACAGAATTTGTGAACAAAAAAATATGTTTCATCCCAGAACAAAGAATTGAATCAGGCAAATAAAGTTTGAGTTAGACTGTCATTCAGGGAATACTTACCGCTGTTGCTGATAGTGCAGACTTTTTTAGACCTAAAAGTAAATGGACAGATTTAGTCACTACTTCATGTCATTTAGTCATTCTTTAGGTGTGTCATGAAAAAACCAAACATGGGAGGCGGAGGTTCACAAGGCCCACCCTTGGGAGGCGGAGCTTGATGAGGTCCACCCTTGGGAGGCGGAGCTTCATGAGGTCCACCCTTGGGAGGCGGAGCTTGATGAGGTCCACCCTTGGGAGGCGGAGCTTGATGAGGTCCACCCTTGGGAGGCGGAGGTTCATGAGGTCCACCCATGGAACGAGGAGTTTCACGAGGTCCACCCTTAGGAGGCGGAGCTTCACGAGGTCCACCCCTGGGATATGGGGCTCCACGAGGCCCAGCTCTGGGGGGCGGAGCTTCACGAGGCCCACCCATGAAAGGCGGAGCTTCATGAGGTCCACTCCTGGGGTGCAGGACTCCACGAGGCCCAGCCATGGGAGGCAGAGCTTCAGAAGGCCCACCCCTTGGGGACAGAGCTTCATGAGGACCACCCCTGGAAGGAGGGGCCTTCCTCATACCAACCCCAGGAGGGGGAGGGCAAGCTGTAACACAAAAAAGAAGTTACATTTAGCAGGAGGCCCTTATCCACGCTAACACCCTTATACTGCTGCTTCCCTTTTACATTCAACCCATTTATACAGCCGGATAAAACAGCCTTAACCCATCTGTGATTGGTTTACACATACCCAGAAGGGCATGGGAACAATCCTACTCCATATGTTCTCTCTAGACTTACCTAGAGCCTCACCTGCTACAGAGTGAGCTGTGCTCAGTACCTAGAGCCTCACCTGCTACAGAGGGAGCTGTGCTCAGTACCTAGAGCCTCACCTGTTATAGAGCGAGCTGTAGCTGGGGAATATTATCAAAGGTGTGGATGTACCTGAGAGACTTACCTGCATTGGGCTCCAGATAGACGTCATCATTGCCCCCTTCCTGCAGAAAACGGCCAAACACCATGCATGAAAATGCCTTCGTATCAAAGTTTGACTCTAAATGCAAAGCTTAAACATGCCGCACCAGGCAGGCGGGTCTGGAGACATCAGCAGAGACCCTGTGGGTCTCAGTGTGTGAGGGCTGAACACACATGGTACGCGACAGCAAGCTAACGTGTGACCCGCCCACTCACAGAGAGGTCAAATCCCAGACTTGTGACCCACATCACCTTGACCGTGTGTCATCTGTAGCTTTCAGATAGCAGTGGCTGGACACGATGAATAAAGCGAGCCATGAACACAAAGTGTGTGGCCATGGCAACCTCTATACTAGAACAGAAGAGCACCTGCTCTGACATTACCAAGGTTGTTATGGTAACCGGGCAGCCATTTTCAAGGGCGTCAAAACGTTTAATGGGAACATTCAAAGATAATTGTAAGGGTTTACAGCGAAGTCGTATCTTAAATTAAGTTTTGTTTGCAAATTTTACAATTAAATTTGAACACAGACAGGTACACCATGCATTTGCACTTTGGTGATGCCAGAGTGATGGAATGAGCAGATACAGGTGCTTTAGTCTACATACCTGTCCTTCGTTTGGGTCCAAATAGACATCTGAAAAAGCAGAGGCATAAACATGGGTCATCACGTGAAGTCATGAGCACAAAGGAACAATGGACTGTTTTTAAAAAAGGGGAAAAGGTCGCTTCATGTCACATGATCACGATATCAATCGGGCAGAAGTCTGATTTGCGTTTATGTGTGCATCTTTACTGTCTCTTAGCAAGCATATTTCTGAGGAATGACAGAAATAAAATATTTCATTTGAATAAATAATAATATCCAAGCCCTGCTTTTGCAAGTAAGTGCAAGACATGTGATTTGTTGACACAGAATATTTTTTCACTAATGTTTTAAACCTTTACCATCTTCGAGGCTGGCGGTGGGGGCAGGGCTGGGGGCGGGGCTAGGGGCAGGGGCGGAGCCAGGTCTGGGGGGTGGGGTCTTCCTGGACACTGGCTTCTTCCCTGGTTTCTCTTCCCGGTTGACCTGAGGGGCTGAACACAAAGTGACACAGGAACCTGCATTATCACCTCCACACACTCACTCCAGACACTGACAACTACGCATGGTACTGTGGCGCCCTCTTGTGGCACAGATCTGCTTGTGCACTCTATTTTAAAGTGGGGCAGTGTAACAGTGATTGGCTTTGTCTGTCCATCTGTCCATCTGTTATTCTGTTTGTCTGTCTGTCTGTCTTCCTGTCGTTAAACAGCAGGATTGAGGTTAATTTCAATACAGTCAATTCAGAAAATGAAGTCTAAATAAACTAATGAGATTAAATATTCCCATAACTGTTCTACGAAGAACAGTTAAATTTGTTTTGCAAATTCAACTAAATATAATGTAAATTGGCCATTAACCATGTTAGAAAGTGCAACTGCTTAACCTTAATTCTCAGCTAATGTGGTTAACTGTTTGCTGTGAGCCCAGAACATCACCAGTCACTCCTGATCAGCATCCAGGACAGGCTCGCTTGCTGAGCTTGGGTTTGAAGTCAACTTAAGAGCAGTGTGCAACGTGATGGCTGTGACCACACTGCCATCTAGTGGTGACGGAACAGACTAGAATGCAGTCTCACGTTTTTTGGCGTTCGGGTCGATGTAGGTTTCCTCCAAGTCATGCCGCAGCTTCTGTAGAACAAAGAGGAGCTCATGAGACTATGAGATTCAAAACATGATGTAAATACAAGATCGGACAGATACACAGACAGGTTGGAGCAGATTGGACAGACACACAGACAGGTTGAACAAACACACAGACAGATTGGACAGACACACAGACAGGTTGAACAAACACACAGACAGATTGGACAGACACAGACAGGTTGGAGCAGATTGGACAGACACACAGACAGGTTGCAGCAGATTGGACAGACACACAGACAGGTTGGAGCAGATTGGACAGACACACAGACAGGTTGGAGCAGATTGGACAGACACACAGACAGGTTGGAGCAGATTGGACAGACACCAGACAGGTTGGAGCAGATTGGACAGACACACAGACAGGTTGGAGCAGATTGGACAGACACACAGACAGGTTACCGGTGCTTTGCCGGCGGGCATATTCTTAGATGGCCGAGGAGGCGGGGCTTGTCTGCAGGGCTCAGGGGCTGAAGACCTCTCTGTAGAACAGAAACACCACTCCAACGTCAGAGCGACATTAGGAGAGCATTAGGAGAACATAACAACCACTGCAACATCAGCGTAATGTCAGAGCAACGTAATGGGAATGTAAAACACACAGACACATCAGAGCAACATTAGGGGAATGTCCGGGGAACCTTAGGGGAACGTAGTGCACAGGGTGGTAACACTGGACCGTGAGACAGACCTATTTTTATACAGTCTCTGAGACAGGCTCCTCACCCAGGTAAACGTTCTCCTCCACCCGACGGTGTGGAACCTTCACAGCCGGCCGCTCACAGGGGGGAGCCTCATAGGTGTTACCATCACCGTCCTGTTATCACACGCACACAGGTCCTGTTACGGAGCACGCACGCACACACGGACACGCATGCGCACACGCACACAGGCACACACACACACACACACACACACAGTCACGCACGCACGCACACACACACACGCACACACACACACGCACACGCACACACACGCACGCACACACACACGCACACACACACACACACACACACACACACGCGCACGCGCACACACACGCATGCACACGCACACACACACACACACACACGCACACGCACACACACGCACGCACGCACGTGCACACGCACACAGACACACACACGCACGCACACGCACGCACGTGCACACGCACACACACACACACGCACACGCACGCACGCGCACACGCACACAGGCACACACACGCATGCACACGCACACACACACACACACACACACAGGTGTGGACGTGGCCTTGTGCAGCGAGTGTGAGAATGTTCTGGAACAGCTGACTGACACAGGCCTGCTCTGTCACTGAAGGGGAAGTAATCTTATGGGCTAATCCCCAACAGACAGGGCAAGACAGTCTAACCCAGCAGCCACACACACCTGTGGCTGCTTCTGTACCTGAACTGAGCCACAGGACCAGAGAGGCAGGAGGGCGGCCATTACTAAAACACAGAGTCACGTGCTGCACCCCAGCCCAGGACAGGGCCCGCTGCGGCCTCTAAAACCCTTTTAAACTTCCCCGTTTTTCACCCCACCTACAGCCACACCGGGACAGGCAGCCACGCCCCTCACAGACCACCTGTCACCTGTCCTCCAGCATAACAAACATTTACATCAGATCTGTGTCACATGGCCTGCATACTCCTGATGAGTTTTACTCTTTACACACTGGTAAAATCAGAACACACGCCTGATCAGATACAGGCCAGGTTACCAAGGTGGCGATGCAGTATCAGCCATCAATTTCTACATTAAATATGCATTTAGAAACAGCGCTTGTTGGGACTTGATCTGTAATAACTTAGCTTCACATTCTTTGGTGCAACTCAGTAAGCGTCTTTACAATCAAAGTCTGACAACAAAATCGTTCCGACTTTAAAACTGTAAAATGGTGAGAATGAAGAAAAGACACATTTGGTAAATGTTCTGGTATCAAATTGTCATCATTGCGTGTGTGTACGTGCATATGTGTGTGTTTATGTGCATGAGTGTGTGTCTATATGTGCGCTTGTGTATGTGAGAGTGTATGTGAGTGTGTGTGCCGATGTGCATGCATGTTATTTTCCGTGACAAGAGCATCGCGGAAACGTTGCAGAATGTTTTCGTTTGGCCTGAGGGAGGTTTCAGACGGAGCCCTGGATGAACGGCTGCTAACCTGCAGCAGAGGAGGAAGTTTGCAGGCAGGCCGATGAGGTGAAAGCTCATGTAAATCATATATAATCCAGGAAACGGGGAGCTCAGTTGATTCATCTGGTTGTTGCTTGCACGCCAACGCCTGTCACCTGCTCTATGAATGAGTGCTCGCGGTTTGCTGCAGCCTGTTCTACAAGCGCACGATACAGTCTTTTATACAGAAACACAACCACGAACAACTTTTTTTTTTGTAGTTACTATCCGCAGAATCACAAATCACCAAATAAAAGACATAGCAGTGTGTGTTGGGCCGGTGTGAGCGACAGAACGGGAATATCGGAAAGAAAGGTTAATAACCTTGCTAAAATTTAATCTGACGTTAACTGGAATGGTCTTTAGGTGTTTCGCTTGGGTTAACGCGTGAGACATTTCTGCTTTTTTTTTTTTTTAACAGTTAATTTGAGAACACAGGAATACTTTATAAAATCACACTGAATTCCAACCCTTAAAACACGAGATACAGGGCTCGCGGATCTTAGCACACCGCGTTTAAGGCCATAACGATCCTGCTGTATAGTTATTATTAAATATGCAAAACGCGCTGCTGAAGCTCAGTCTGGTGATGGCGGTATAAAACTCGCTTTGAAGTTTAAATATTTTACTCATATCCAATATTTGTAAAATAGACCTTATTTTCACGTGAAGACAAAATAAATTTAAAAAGCTTCGACGCCTAAATTAAAACATCACACAAACCAGTCAATATGCGAAGAATAATGTGTTCTTGTTTTAGGGAAGACCTATCAGTGACATCATTAAGTCAACATTTGCTTTCTCAGCCATCGAATTTAGCCCAAAGTCCAAGACCAAAAAAAACAACTATACTACAACTCTGCCTATTATTATTATTATTGTTGTTGTTGTTGTTATCTCATTAAAACAGGATAATAGTCCCTGTCATAAGGCATAATTAATAAATAAGACAGAGAATTGGAATCAGTTTGACTAGGCTGTAGCATTTATGACACCCTAAATAATCTCATCCTATTTGTAATCAGGCCACAAAACATGCTGAGATATCACGCAGTATGTTCCAGAAACTCAGAATAAAAACGGGTACCGTACCATGGTCCTAAAGGAACAGCGGTCCAATGGAACTCATCAGGAAAAGTATTTCACTGTCCGTCTCGTGCGCAAATCGCCATCACGGCACGGTGAAAATAAAGCAGAAGCAGCGATGCGCGTGCCGGTAACTGTGCTGCCGCCGTTCCCTCAGGCGGATTTGCATACCATGTCAACTGACACAGCGCGAAACGCGATGCCAAGCGAGTAGCATAGTCAGTAAAAAAATAAAAAAAAAAAAAGATAATGATAAGGCTTTTCGTTGAGCAGATTCCTCATTCAGAATATCGTTTCTGCTAAACACCGCCAGAAAAGTGGTCCGTTTTTGTCGAAGAGGGAAGTCACCACTAGAACTTTCTGTTTTACAGCAATAGAACGCTGCTGTTCAACTACAATCACTACTGTACGTACGCTCATATGAAGAACGATGCAAGACCGAGTGCATGCGACTGACATATAGACAACACGTCCTATTTGTACTTATTTTTATCCTGAACAATGAAATGTATGCTATTTCCTACAGAGACCGTTTCAGTGTAAACGTCTATTCAGTATAAAATAGTATATGTGAAGCTATCGCTCATAGAAAAGTTTTTTTTAAAGATCATCATGGGAACATTGATGTTCGGTGCTGATAAGAACCTCACTTGTGTTGCAAAGCTCTCACTTGTTGGCCCAGACCATGTGTTAATATCACATAATCAGCCACATAACTTTTTTTTTATTATTAATAAAAATATACTTTTAACTGATCTTTTGAGACTCATCTCAAACGCTGTGAAATGTTTGCTTTGATCACCAGTGCCTGTGTTTAAGCCCAGGTATGAAGGTCCGATTAATACCAACGTACGGTGTGTCATTGCAGAGAGATTTTAGCTTCATTTGGGTATATTCATTATTATTTCTGGAGAGAGATCTTCTCCAGGCATTTCCTGCATGCTGGTGCTTGAAAAATACCAGGCGCTGGTCTGTTTGTGCCGAGTGCATGAACGTGCCAAATATTAATAAAAAATTAACCGCGTTGGTTTGCTATTGCCGGTTTGAGGCCTGCCACGCGCATTTGAACTCATTTAAAACTTGAAAACATTTGTGTTCTCGGTAAGACAAGAATTCTTTGCAGCTCGCGCGCTGTGTAGATGACCCCTTTAGAGGCCTCGAACGTGCCCTCTTCACCTTTAACACTTTTCATGTTCCTAAACATATTGCTCTTGTTCCTCCTTTCCGCGAGAAGGAAGTGGATTCATATTTCCTATTGCGTTTGAGCACATTGCGGTTTAGATGCCCAAAGATGTGTGGACAGGACTCTTTTGTTCACTGCAAATTTAATAGCAAAGCCCTAGAGGATTTTTTTTTAAATTTTCACTTGAAGACAGTTTACAGCACGAGGCAGTTAAATCAGCCATTCGTCAGGCTCACAAACAAAAAAAACATTTGTTGAGTTTGCTAGAGAGGAAGGAATTATTTTCGATTTTCAGTTTTGGTTATGATATGATAGAGTCAGCTTAGTCAGAGTTCTCTTCTGTATTGTTAATTTTTTTTTTACTAATACTCTTAACGTTAGGAGCTCTCTGGTGCCACCATGGGCTGAGAACGTCCACAGCAAAGTCCAATCATACAGCGTCCAATCACACACAATCACAAACTTACTAGTAACCGCAAGGAAATACAAGAACATATGATCACACCAAGATCCACAAGCAGAGTCTTACTTTAGCCAAATTTGACAACTGGATTCATAAAAAACAACAGAAGAATTCACCGCTGCTTCAGATATTTCTCTGAATCCGGAGGTGCAGCCGAGCCAAAGGAACACACGGACACGCAGGTGCCTGGACACCGAAACTGCTGTTCACTGATGTAAATCGATGACGTGGGGGGGGGGCGGAGTAGGATGTTTTTACTCCACTTTAACACCCCTACCCGCCCCATAGCACACAGTAGCCTCTTGGCGTCTCGTCGTTACCCCACCCCACCCCCCTCATTCCCACACCGTGCGCCCCCCAGGTACAGACCCTGCCTCTTACGGCCAGTTTCACTTCCTGACCCCCCTACCCCTCCCCCTCCTAAAAAGTAAACAGCGCGCCCCTGGATCCCCTCTGCACCGCTCCGGCGGGCTGGAACGGGCCGTCCCAGATGGGCGCCGTTAGGCCCCTCGCTACGCCCCCGGCGGCGGGATGGGGAATGTGGAGCGGAGCGGTGAACGGGCGTCTGCAGGCAGCTGGTCACACAGGGGCCGTAAACCCCCCCCCCCCCCCCCCCCGCCCCCCTCCCTCGCTCTCTCCCTCCCTCGGGTCCCGCCGCCAGGACGCCGCAAAAAAGAAGGCGGTGCGCCCTCCTCCCAGACCCCCTGATTAAACCGCAGGGGTCAGAGGTCACAGACGCGCACTCGGGCTGAGCAGATGCTCTCTCCCAGAGCGCCGGGCGCAGCTCAGTCCTGCGTGCGTCTGTGTATACGGCCGGGGAAGCACCGCAGCAATCAGACTGCAGCGCCTGTGCCTGAGGGTGCGACTCCAGCCCCCCACCGGTGGTCAGCCCGGTCCCCTAACTGCTACACTACACCGCTGTCCAAGATCAGAGGTCAGAAACCAAAAACCCCCAGGAATCACTTCTCTACAAGGACCATGGTATAGGAATTCCCAGGAGCGAAAGTGTCAAAAAAAGAAAAAGTGAAATGCACTAATAAAAACAAAAAAAAACATCCCCGTATTTGTCTAAAGCTTAATAACTAAACTCAAACTATTTCAAAAGCTTGTTTAGCACAGTGCTAATGTAAATACAAGGACAGGTGAGGATGTGCTTTGCATATTTCAAAAGACACAAGCAACCTGCGGAAATCAAGTAATGCACAATTTTCAGCTGAGAGAAAAACAAAATTGATTTTAAAAGCTGCACACCACTTTCAGATCAATAGAATATCATGCTTTATTATTTTTGAGCATTATCATTATTTACAAAAATAAAACTTTAATTATATCAGAAAGTACTAGTATATAAGTGAATGTGATACATTTCCAAAGCACAGTCACAGATATTTTTTTAATTAAGGCAGTTCAAATTAATTAATAAAAATGTCTGAATTGGTGATTGGAGATGTGCAGCCTTAAATAAGGTCTCAAATATTACACATTGAATGTAATATATTTATGCATATGACCTGGCGACAATCACTAAATAAGCACAGCTTAAATATTACCGTAAATGTGCAAGTTTTTTTTTTATCTCATGAACAAACATTCTGATTCTTAATACAATTTTAAAAAACATTTCCATCTGAAGTATTTAAATATTAAATACCGCAGTACTGGCACGAGGAGTGAAAAGTATCACTCTTCAGTAACAACAAAAAGAGCTTTCATGGCCAATGGCCATTACGTTATGTGCATAAGAATAAAGATTCCCTGAACACCAAGGTTGAGGCAAATGCAATCTCAACTCAATCAGTTCAAAAAATGAATTGAAATTCAGTTCCTTCACGGAAAATATTTCAGTTCACCGAAGATCATGTAATTTCCGAATTGACTGAATTGCAATGGGAGTCCAACCAAGCTGAACATGCAGAAAAAGGCCCAAAGTACAACAGAATAAACACACTTGCTGTTGCTTCATTTTATGTCTCCTTCCATGTGTCCCTTCATGTGTGAGCATGCTGGGCATTGTAGTCCACTGGAGCTCCTCTCCAGGGAAGTCATGAACCTGGATTCCCAATGCGCCTCAGAATAGGAGTGCTGATGGAGGATCAGGATGAGGCCAGGATAGCACAGGGGAAACTGATCCTGGATCAGCGGTGTGAGGCCCCAGTAAGGCTTTGCAGTGCAGGCGTCAGCTCAGGCAAAGGATGCTGGGAAGGGTCAGTGGCAGCCGCACTCCTCCACGATCATGTCCTCGTGGTGGCGCAGGACCACGCCGTCGCTCTCGTAGTACAGCATGGAGAGGGGGCTGAGGCGGGTGGGGACACAGGACGGGCAGGTCACACGGTTCGGGTGGTACAGCTTCAGCAGGCTCTGCATCGGGGGGGGAGACCAGAGAACACAACGTCAGCCATTTTACAGAGATCAGCTCAGCAACAACCAGCAACATCAGAACCAGGATGTCACGCTACACAAACTACAACTGAAACATCAAACAAATACCTACAAAGTGTGCAGTCTGAACACCAAAAACATCATTACCCCAAAGAGACCAGGGGGCCTTACCTGCATGTAGGCGTGGTTCGTGGGGCGGAAGGACTCGTCCACGGGGGTGGGGCAGTCTCCCGCGCAGCGGAAGGCGTTGTAGCGTTTCGGGTACACGATCCACTCGTTCCATCCGATCTGGTCGAAGTCCACCCACATGTCCACCTTCCTGCAGAGCGGCTTTTCCGCCGTGTTCGGTGGCAGGGTCGCCGCGGCTGCCACACCCCCCCACACCCCCCGCCACGGCTGCCACGCCCCCCGCCGCGCCCGCCACGCCCCCTACGCCCGCCACGCCCGCCTCGCCCCCCGCCTCGCGCACCCGGTCGTCTGCGTGGCGGTTCCGCTTGCGGCGCCGGTTCGGCCCGTCCCCGCCGGCACGGGCCCGGGTCACGTGCCTGGAGCGCTCCACGGTGCGGATGAGGGTGGGCGCGTGGGGGCCGGCCCGGGCCGGGTCGCGTTTGGAGAACACCACCATCATGACCCGGTTGGCGGTCGGGTGCCGCACTCTCCTCCGCGTGCCGTTGCGTGCGTCCACGTCTTCCTCCCCGCTGCCCTGCTCCTCCTCCTCCTCCTCCTGCTCGGGGGGGCTAGGCCCCACCTCCCCCTGGCGCAGCCAGAACTTGAGCAGCGCCGTCACGTTGAAGACCTCCCAGGAGGAGGCGCGGGCGCGGGGGGTGGCGTTGAAACGTCCGAGGAAGAGGCGCTCCTCCGGGCAGGAGGGCGGGCCGCGGGGGGCGTGGGCACCGTGGGGGGCGCACGGCGACGTGCGCGAGTGGAACACGTCAATCGTCACCCGCTCTGTGGCGGAGAACGCGGGCAGCCGGAAGCGCAGCTCGGACAGCTGGATGTCGTCGCCGGTGGAGATGGCGGACATGTCGAATGTGACGATCCACCTCTCGCCAACCTGATGGCAACCTGGAGAGACAAAGAGTAAAATGAGAAACTCATTCAAGCACCAACAGCACTGTTGGTAATATATTTGATTTGCAAGTAAGCAGAGGAACTGAGTGACATCTGATTCATTTTGGGGCCAGAAGTACAACAGACACTGTGCTCGTGAGACTGGCATGAACCAAATATCAAAACACATGAGATATTTGGTTAGGCTGTGAGGATGCCACAGAGGTGGAGGGCGATGTGTATTCAACCGCCCTCGCGGTCAGGTTTGTAACAGACGTCTGGGAATCCGCTAATACACACACGCGCACACATAAAACAGAACAGCCTCTTTAAAGTCGAATAAGCATTGTTACACTCCCCAGCTGTAAAAGGGGAGGGTCCGATAACCGCAGATAACGCGCGTACCACATGAATGAGCCCGACGACAGCGCGGACAATTCAACGGACTCCTTGACTCAAAGGACACTAATCGACTCACCATTATAGGCAATGTTGGTGCGGATCCAGGAAAAAATAAAAATTGATCAAGTTAAAAATGACCGGTCCTAATAATTTAAATAAAAATGTATATATATTAATGAATGTCTTATTACGATTAACGTTTTTTCTCAGCTTTCTATCTCTCTCTGTCTCTCTCACACACACATAAACGTTTAAGGATTACTCACTTTTTGCAATCAGGCTCAAAACGGAGTCGGAGTCGTGCATTGCAGGGTTGTCAGTGCTCTTGCTCCTAACAGGACCGGGCGCCGTGGTCCTCGCCGCCTCTCCGGTCTGAAGGTTCTGTAAAGTTGCATCATGTACAGCGGGTATCGACTGGGGTGGTACGCGGAACCTTTAAATCCGAAACTGGATTCGGAGATGAAATGACCCCCGCCGGGCTGATGGAAGCTCGGAGCCCCGCTGAGAGGCGCTTTACTGGAGCGCGCGGTCGGTCGCGAGCTTCCAGCGCTTCCCAGGAACATGAGCAACGAGACGAAGGCGGCCTGAACGAAGCTCTCCATGCTGGAAGATGGGGTTTTTTATCCTGGTGAGATGTGCAGCTGTCACATTCACTGTAACAAATGCAGAGACGGCGTTCTTAGCTTCCTTCTCCTTCCCTGTCAGGCGAAAGAGTGAAGAAGCGAAGACGCCGCGGGGCCCGAGCATTTATAGCGGACAGCTGCCCTTTGATGACCTCCCGTCCGCGGGGCTTTGAAGTCCGCTCTGATCCACAAAACACCTCGGGATGGAAAGGGTTAACCCTGTCAAGTTCAGTGTCCCTCGAAACCGTCGGTCCTTCCGTATTCATGAGGCGCGAGGACTCTAATCCTTTTGTGTTGTATATTGGAAGGGCCCTTTGATAAGAATTCTTAACAATAACATTAGTTAACGAAACATCTGTATTAGACGTGGTTAAAGGAAACCCTTGAATCATTATGCTCTTAGTGTGCGCTTGACTATATGCGTATCCACATTTATTTCTATCTTTAAAGTGCAAGAAGTAATAATATAGCCCAACAGCAAGAAGGCTACAATTAAAAATATTTTTATGAGCTCCGTTTTACTTCATGCTCAGGCGTAACCTATTTGGTATGATCGCCTGTAAATCACAGTAAAACCCTGAAAGATAAGTGTAGTTAAGTTATCCATTTGATCAATGACATGCTGTAATATTGATAGACTATAATATAGACAACTCAAGAAAGAGATAAACGGTTATTTTCAAATTAAAGGTGACTGTGCAGTTTAATAAGTCTAATGCCTATTAAACCATTTTGTCTAATGTCTATAAAGTAGAGTCATTATATTACTTACATTCATATTTACTCAAAAAAAAAAAAAAAAACACACACAATAATGCAGTCCTAGAATACTTAGGCCTATATTATTATTATTTTAAAACTTCAAATGTGCATTAACATTTACTGCATGCACTCTAACTAGTAATTCTGTTACATATTAAGAACGATTTGTAACTAAAGTAAGCCACGACATAAATTCCAGAAGACGAAATCGCCCTCAGTTACTCAACCCATTTATACCGGTTCTCAATATTAAACTGTAATAACAGCATAATGACAAAGAATATAAGGCGTGCTCAGAACACGAATGCCGATTGATCTGGCCGTCATGTTAAACGCAGCATCGACAGAAGCATCAGTGCGAACGTGTAGGTTATTTGGATAACAAAAGGTGGATTGTCTGATCTCGAAATGAGTGAAAAGATATCAAAGACAAGACACAAGACATCACACAGATTTTGATATGGCAAAAAGCTTTTAAGTGCACGGAAGTAAATTAATCTTCAAACGACATTCATTAACAATCCATCCACTTCGTATTTAATTATATATACTATTTTGACACCAATCTTACAGAGAATTATCTGACCACTTTGATATAAAGTAGATTAATCCTTGAAGTTTCGCCCAAAATATAAATCCCAAACAACTTTCCCGTAAAGTTATTACCATAATGAAAAAGTACTGCTTACGCTTTTATTATGGTAAAAATGAAGCAAGCGTAACCAAAGCATACTCGCATATATAGATCTAGCCTATTCGGTGATGGCTGAACCAATTAAAACAGCAAATGCATTTATTGTTAATTGAATCGTATTAAAAATGCACGCGCCAGACTCCTCGGGGCAACGGCTGCCACGGTCCCTATCAAATAAATACATATAAAAAATAAGGTATCATATTTAAGTAAATGTTCGTACACTTTGCCGAACGTGTGTACGTCACACGCCCGTTCTAAAACACATCAAAATATTTTAAAAGCACAACATCTTGATAATAGCATCTTAACTGTGACAAGTGCTCTACATTCCAATAGTGGGTCTAACCATCCGTTTCCTGGCATTTCTGAGCTGGAGAGGTTATGTGCGTTGTAAAAAAAAAAAAAAAAAAAAATCAGGTAGTATCTCACGAAAATTAACCTAATAAAAGAGCATGAGCACTTCAGTCCATGTATCAAAAATAAATTGACTTAAAAGCAAAACAAAAAACAGTTCACATACCTTCAAGAAATGTAATTCAATTATAACAGAAAAACAAGGGACATTCGAGTCCCTCAGCATTCACTGCTTTAGGGTAACGCATTACTCTTGTGACATCACTAATTGTGTGTCCATAAAATCTCCATTTAACACTTGGGTACATCCAAGCACCCCTTTTCAGCCACATAACTCCAGGTCTTGTGGAGCACCATCAGAAGCGTTTCCTTACGAAGTCCCCTACTGGTCAAGAAGAGGTTCTGTGGATCTTACGGTTATTGTGTGGGTTTGACCTCAGGAGGAGTACTATGAAGTGAACAGTCAGCGGCTCACTTAGCTTATGCTACCTGAATTCGCAGTTTAAGGGAGTCTCTCAGACGCTCTGTGTAGGAAGCCGTCCAAAGGCTCTGGGAACAGTAACTCATTAAATCCTTGTTCTCGTTTTCTGTAAATGTGTAAACCGCACCAGCATGTGAATGTGTGTGCCCGAGCGTGAGTGTGTGAAGTTGAGTGTGTGTGTGTGTGTGTGTGTGTGTGTACTTCTGGCTGTTTCTTCTGTTAGCTCATGATGTGTGGGATGACAGCAAATCCTGGTGCTGGACAGCTTCTGAGCTCTGTGAGATTAGGAAGGCCATGACCCGTCCGTCACAGCCCATCGAAGAAAGCCTTCACCTGAGCAGGATGAGATACATTCTGCATTACAGACAGGCAAAAAATAATGCAATTATTTAAAAAAAAAATAAAATAAAACTTGGAATAAAATGTAAAATCTAAAACTGCTTTTTCAAAGAGCATAAAAATGAGGGAAAACAAAGACAACAGTGCCCCTAAGTGCTGAAAAGAGGAACTTCATCCACTTTTTCCCCAGGATGTGTGTACAAGGGACAGTGTCAGATCAACTCTCAGAAGAGCGTTAACCCCCCCCCCCCCAAAAAAAAAAAATTCCTCGTCAGTGTTCTAGAACTCTGCTGCTTTCAGTTACCAGCAGAATTAGGAAGTTCAGTTAAGAACATTCTAATCACATGTTTGTGACATCACACCATACAGGGTTAACCCATACGAGCTAGAGGTGGCAGACAGGACTACCTGGGCAAGGAGTCTTTCCCGCACCTCCACATCCCTCTCAAACTCCACACTGGCATCCAGCACCAACACAGGGACCTGCTTCAGGTGCTCAAAGTGCAGCCTGACAGACACAGAGGACGAAAGATCAGTTTGACATTCATCAGTCTGTTGCGTGCTGGGAACTGAAGTTCAGCTGAACAGAGAGAACACAAAGAAGAAAGTCTCTGCTGGCTCCTGATGGCTATAAGAATACCTCTACGGAAATAGTTTTCAGTTCAAGCATCAGCCATCAGCCATCAGACAGACAGACAGGCAGGCAGGCAGGCAGACAGACAGGCAGAGAGACAGGCAGAGAGACAGACAGGCAGGCAGGCAGACAGACGGGCAGACAGAGAGGCAGGCAGGCAGGCAGACAGACAGGCAGGCAGGCAGAGAGACAGACAGGCAGGCAGGCAGGCAGGCAGGCAGGCAGAGAGACAGACAGGCAGGCAGGCAGGCAGAGAGACAGACAGGGAGGCAGAGAGACAGACAGACAGGCAGGCAGAGAGACAGACAGGCAGGCAGACAGACAGGCAGGCAGGCAGACAGATAGACAGACAGACAGACAGGGAGACAGACAGGCAGGCAGAGAGACAGACAGACAGGCAGGCAGGCAGGCAGGCAGACAGACAGATAGAGACAGACAGACAGACGGGCAGGCAGACAGACAGCAGACAGACAGGCAGGCAGACAGGCAGACAGACAGGCAGGCAGACAAACAGGCTTCTCACTCTGTGCTCTTGTTCACCAGCCAGTTCTCATGCTGAGTGTGCAGCTTCTCCAGGTACGCAAGCTCCACCTCTTTCTCCTCCTCCCGCCCCCGCTTCCTCAGCCGATGCATACATGTCTGTCAAGCACAGCATGATTTTTTATTATTTGTTGTTCATAATAATAATGATTCAAAAATAATTTTTTAAAAGTGTGATATTTTTGTGACTGGTGCTCATTGCAGGTGGGTGGTACCCTGAAAGACGCTGAGTGAGAGGGAGGCTGTGATTGGTGCTCAGTGCGGATGGGTGGTGCTCTGAGTGAGAGGGAGGCTGTGATTGGTGCTAGGTGGGGGTGGGTGGTGCTCTGAGTGAGAGGGAGGCTGTGATTGGTGCTAGGTGGGGGGGGGGGGGTGCTCTGAGTGAGAGGGAGGCTGTGATTGGTGCTCGGTGGGGGTGGGTGGTGCTTGGAGTGAGAGGAAGGCTGTGATTGGTGCTCTGAGTGTGAGGGAGGCTGTGATTGGTGCTCAGTGTGGGTGGGTGGTGCTCTGAGTGAGAGGGAAGCTGTGATTGGTGCTCGGTGAGGGTGGGTGGTGCTCTGAGTGAGAGGGAGGCTGTGATTGGTGCTTGGTGTGGGTGGGTGGTACCCAGAGAGAAAGGGAGGCTGTGATTGGTGCTCGGTGCAGGTGGGAGGTGCTCTGAGTGACAGAGAGCCTGTGATTGGTGCTCAGTGTGGGCGGGCGGGTGCTCACCTCGGGCGGGGCCCTCAGGTAGATAATCCCCTCTAGCTGCAGACGCGGGCCGAACTGCTCCAGCAGGAAGGAGTGCCAGCCCTGGTACACAGCCCACTCTGTGGGGCTGATGCATCCCAGCTCAAACATGTTCAGGGCAAAGATATACCTGCGGGAGTGCCAGCCAATCAGGGAGAGAGGCACAGCGCCATGGAGACAGGAAGAGCGACAGCGAAGGATCAGGTCAAAACACCCACAATTTCTCAAATTTACTCAACTGGAATGGGATGGCAGAAACCATTTTTATACATGCATCTACCTGGCTTCTAAGCAACTCAATCGCTTAAAATGTAGCCTAACCTGTACAAATACTGAGTCACACCTTCATTTCCATTACATGAGAAAGAAAAGCTAAATTCACAATGATCACAGCTCTACCCCCCCCCCCCCCATATGCCTCACCTGTCGCTGTAGACGGAGCGCTCAAACACCTGCACAGGTGCGCTCTGGGGCCGGAGCAGGTGCGGGGGGAGCGGCTGCAGCTGGGTCCGCATGCGACTCATGCAGGAGAAGGTCTGGAAGGTGTAGGACCAGCGCTGGGGGTCCTGGTACATCATCTCCAGCAGGTTACTCACGGCCTGCTGGGGAGACTCCAGGGCCTGGGGCACCAGGGTAGAGCGGCAGAGAGGGGAGGGGCACCAGGGCAGAGCGGGAGAGAGGGGA
Organism: Anguilla japonica; assembly: GCA_025169545.1. NCBI lineage: Eukaryota > Metazoa > Chordata > Actinopteri > Anguilliformes > Anguillidae > Anguilla > Anguilla japonica. Next base: position 987,044 of record CM045892.1, read on the forward strand.
GGGGCACCAGGGCAGAGCGGCAGAGAGGGGAGGGGCACCAGGGCAGGGCGGCCAGGGGAGGGGCAGGGCAGAGTGGCAGAGAGGGGAGGGGCACCAGGGCAGAGCGGCAGAGAGGGGAGGGGCACCAGGGCAGGGGCAGGGCGGCAGAGAGGGGAGGGGCACCAGGGCAGGGCGGCAGAGAGGGGAGGGGCACCAGGGCAGAGCGGCAGAGAGGGGAGGGGCACCAGGGCAGAGCGGCAGAGAGGGGAGGGGCACCAGGGCAGAGCGGCAGAGAGGGGAGGGGCACCAGGGGAGGAGAGCGCAGAGAGGGGAGGGGCACCAGGGGAGAGAGCGGCAGAGAGGGGAGGGGCACCAGGGCAGAGCAGCAGAGAGGGGAGGGGCACCAGGGCAGAGCAGCAGAGAGGGGAGGGGCACCGGGCAGAGCGGCAGAGAGGGGAGGGGCACCAGGGCGGAGCGGCAGAGAGGGGAGGGGCACCAGGGCAGAGCAGCAGAGAGGGGAGGGGCACCAGGGCAGAGCGGCAGAGAGGGGAGGGGCACCAGGGCAGAGCAGCAGAGAGGGGAGGGGCACCAGGGCAGAGCGGCAGCAGAGAGGGGAGGGGCACCAGGGCAGAGCGGCAGAGAGGGGAGGGGCACCAGGGCAGAGCGGGAGGGGCACCAGGGCAGAGGCAGAGAGGGGAGGGGCACCAGGGCAGAGCAGCAGAGAGGGGAGGGGCACCAGGGGAGAGCAGCAGAGAGGGGAGGGGCACCAGGGAGAGCGGCGGCAGAGAGGGGAGGGGCACCAGGGCAGAGCGGCAGAGAGGGGAGGGGCACCAGGGCAGGGCGGCAGAGAGGGGAGGGGCACCAGGGCAGGGCGGCAGAGAGGAGAGGGGCACCAGGGCAGAGCGGCAGAGAGGGGAGGGGCACCAGGGCAGAGCAGCAGAGAGGGGAGGGGCACCAGGGGAGAGCAGCAGAGAGGGGAGGGGCACCAGGGCAGGGCGGCAGAGAGGAGAGGGGCATCCGGTCAAACCTACTCTATCTGAACAGCGCTTTCTCCAGAGAACCGTCACAAAGAACCCTTTACAGAGCAGCAGATGGAAAAATATTGTTTCATTTATTTAAAAGACGATGTCAGAACTACCTGTGACGACGTGCCTTCCACATTTTGCCACCTGCTGACTGGTTCTTGCACAACTTCCCAGTCCTCGTTTTCAGACTGCAGAAGCCGCGCGAAAGTCGATTTGCCCACAGCTGATTGGGACAAAGGCAGATAGGATCAGGCTATATTTACATTCCGCAGTCTAATGTTGTCTGTTAGTAGGCTAGAACAAGGGGGCATAAATGGAAATTAGAAAAAGGTAAATTCTGCACAGACGTTAGGAGGTATTTTTTAACACAGAGTAGTCACTTCGTGAAATAGCTTGTCAGGTCATGTAATAGAGACCCTCGGGGGGTTTTCAAGACCAGGCTTGAAACGGCGGTAGATGCAGTCTAGTTCGTCGGTAAACAGAGAGCTAGGTACACTTAAGTAGTAGGAAAATGGCGATCATTTTTGGGTAGAATGACCTGTTATGAGAAGCACTCTTATGTTACTGCAGCCAAATCGATCAAATTACTGTTAACTGGAATGCAAGAGCACTTTGTGATCTAATTTAGTTAAAACACGTAGGCTACACGTAAACATTGAAAACTATATTTATCAAATAAAAGTAACATTGAGGTTTTCACATTAAAAATGTGAAAAAAATGCCTTACTCCAAAATGCTTGCAAGTGCTAACTTACAATCGGTAAAATGCAACACATTAACGTATGTAGCATTAACTTAACGGTACGTATAAAGTCAACAAATTGAGTAAATTCATCCAGCGGTAATGCTCCTTGTTTAAAAGTTCAATAATACATCGAGGTGACAATATTTCCCATCTACAATGGCTACAAAGATCCACAATAAAAGCACTTTATTAAGGACAGTTAATATTTGGTAGTTAGCTAACAATTAGTAATAACACAACTGATATAGTTAGCCAGCCATTTAATAAAAGAGTAAATAAGCAAAGGACTCACCAATGTTTCCCTCCACAGAAACTCTTTTGACCCGACTAACGTCATTCATTTGTTTAGAATCCGTGTGCAACCCCCCCAAGAAACAACCGCGCTTGGGCACCGTTGCTATTTTCCACCAGACCCCCGACCCGTCATCCCGACAGGCGCCAAGAACGAGACTGCGACCTGTTACTGACAGGCCAGCATTTATGTAACGGGTGCACAGGAACCGTGTGGAAACGATCAACATGCGTTTAGCCTCACAAACGGATAGTGAATTCAAACTTCTGGATCCAAAAGCTAACACTGAGCACACGGCGCGAGACATGACCTTATATTTGGAAGGTAGGCTAATGGTAATTAGAAAATTTGCCAGTTATGCTATAACATTACTGCAAGCTACAGACAACGCGGTATTCCGATATGGGATGGGCAACGCATGCTTTCTCTATTGATTCAGTAGCTTTGAAAAACTCCACACATTTCTCCGCTCTTCCTGTACGGCCCGGATGTTTTCACCATGTGACTTAGTTACCGAATTCATTTCCGGGTGTCGCAAATGGCTGTCTTTTAAAATTATTTTTTTATAGCGCTGGTATACTGGAGGGCTTGACTTAACTTTATCATGCCGATTACTTCAGGTAGACACAAACAGCGTCTCAGCAGTTGAGTTTTAGTGTCAAACAAGTTGGCCTACTGAGTATACAAATTGAGACTGAAACATGCATATATTATTATTATTATTATTAGCTTAAGAGGTGACGGTATTAAATTACAGGAGCCACCAACAGCACTCCCAATCTTTATGCGTTTTCCTGTTAAATGGCCACAGAAACACACGTTTCTATTATGCATTCTGACATTTACCGTAGCTGTGCTGATAAAGATTTCCGCACCAAAAGCAAACGCATACACAAAGAGAAGGAAAAGCAAATATGTAACATATTCTCTCTTTATTTAATTTTACAGCAAGCTACTGTGATGGGTACGGACATTTCAGTCTGCACGGACGGCGTCCCCCTAAGGCACAATTCTGCCCAAGATTCTCGGAAAAATAATTTCCTTAAAACAATGAAACTGACAGGAATGGCAGCTGTACACCTATTCCATAAAATGCTATACCTCCAAAAGATGCACACATTTTAAAAAAACATAAAATATACAAAGATCTCACATTTAAAAAAAGAAAAAAGATTTGTCTAAACTATTCTGCCATATAATAATGTAAAATTCCAAATCTTTGATGTGGAGAAATGACCTAGAAGCAAAACCAGACTATATACACAGACAGATTATAAAAGAAACATGTAAATTAAAGGAAAGAAATGGAGTGGTGGATTTTTAAAATGAAGACAAGCCACATTAGCACATGAACAGACATTGCGCAGCACAGCACAGACCATGCCCAATAGTGGTTTACCGTTTCTTTTTTTTTACCCAATCCGCTCAAACGGTCCAGGTCATATACAGCGTTTCTCACCCTGGTCCTGACTCCATACTGCAATGTGTTCACACTGCTTTCAACCAACTTTCACTCTTGCTTTAATATCAATCTGTACTCAGCATCTCGACAGCAAACAGGCTGTACGACAGTCTTGTGTGAAAGTAAAGCACGGTCAGGAGGAGTGCTTTTGCCCACCTAAAGATCAAGAAACGCAAACATTACAATTTCCTGTTCCCTGCACCTTACAAAGACCCTTCCGGCTACATCGTTCTGTTCACAACAGACCTCAGGAGTGATGTCGAGCCCAGGTCAGTAATGGAGTATTTGTGATTAACGTTCGCAGTAATCACCAGCTGGGTCTAATGAGACCAGCTGAATGACACGTGTCCCCAGGACCATGGTGGAGAAACGCTGATCTAACGGGCCTCCTCACGCAGCTGGAACAAGCGAGCAGACATGATTCAGTCTCGGATGTTCACTGTGCAAGTTCAACCCCAAGTTTACACAGGAAATGCCTCTGGAACACGGGCAGAAAAATGGCCACAGTCCAAACTCAGCTCAGGTCTCCAGAATAGCCACAGGTGCATTTCAGTCATTGTCTGAAGTACAGAGCAACTCCACAGCCTTCCGTCTGTACTGCAGGACACAGCAAGCAACAGGCCCTGAATTAACCCCAACCCCAACCCTAACCCTAACACACATAACCAGCAAAGAGACAGGCCCTGAATTAACCCCAACCCCAACCCTAACACACATACCCAGCAAACAGATGGAGGAAAAAAAACATCTCAGAGTGAATATCCCTTAAAAAGCCCTAAGTTTTTCAAAAAAAGTTTTTTTTTTTTAACATACAATATTTGCAACAGTATGCCCTGAAAAATCAAGTATCTTTGCAAAAACAGAAATGAACACAATCACAATTTTAACTCAAGGTAATATTGCTTCCGATGTACATATTATTCAAATATTTCTATTGGACATTCTCTTTTAAAGTTCACACAAAATATTTTTCCCCAATTGGGCAGGCACAGGCATTTATGTGTTGAGCCTGAACTGACGCACACCACGTGTAAATCTGGATTATTTAACTCAACTGTTCTTTCTTCATGGTGATAACTACATAGGGAAAGATTGAAGCGGCAAAAACAGGAAAAATGGCTAACTGGGATAAACACTCCACTCAAGTGGTTAATTACTGAGGTTTTTGATTTTAACTGAAAAGGTATGAACACCTGTTGAACTACCCTGCAGAGTAACTGTAACAAGTACACAGTATGGAAAAATAATTTGGAAAAATTCTGACTGAAGCCTTTTTTTTCAAGTACGTAAAACATTTCAGGAATTATTTCCTTGACTCAAGATGAGAGGCCAGTCTGCTTGCTGCGGAGACTATGTGCACTTTCGCATAAATGAAATTTTAAAAAAGTAAAAATGTCTTGCATGTAAAAAAGGATTTGATTGGATACTGACGTTTATGTTGAAACACAATGTATACAGACAACACTGACATTCAAACTCCTTCGTCCTTCCACAGCATGTTTGTGCTACACATGATTGAAATTAAACATCTTCACGTCTCTTATAAATTCTCAATAGACTATATATATTTTTCCCCAGATCACTATATCTGACACTTGGTTTAATTTAAATAACCTAGTTTTAATTTAAAATAGATCTTTGTAAAATGTAAAAACATTTAAACTCAATCTAAGAAGATCATGTGGAAGACAGCCACTGAGCCAATTAGTACTTTTCCCTTAGATTAGAACTCACCCTGTTTATGTTAATATTCACCGTTTCTCCCTTTATGGATACCCACAACTTCCCTAAGGTTTTTAAACATGCAGCTTCAGCATGTTAAATCTTTAAAAAAAAAAATAATAGTAAAATAAAAATAGTAGAATTAAAATCTAATCTGAAATACAAGAGTAAAAATTCCTACAAAACTTATTTCTATTCAACTGTGATTAAGAAAGCAATCTTCTCAAAGATGGCGATTTCAGCCATAAGTCCTCAAACCGTATTGGTCCACGACAAGTTAAAATATCTTTTACTTACAGCTCTTAAGATTATCATTTACTTCTTAACAAATACTAAATCCTGAGGCAGTAATATGCTTTTAAACCTCAGCATTACAGACTATTTAAAAAAGAAAAGCATTTCGCTCTCCAAGCACTGTTGAGAAACAGAGGAAACAGAAGAGGTGAGAGGTGCTCCACCAGGTGAGCCTGCAAGGGTCTCTTCCCCAGTGCAGATGCACCACAGAAGGCAGGAGACAGCAAGGCACAGAGAGGGGGGGGAGAGGGAGAGAGAGTGGAGAGAGAGGAGGGAGAGAGGGGGGAGAGGGGAGGGGGGGGGAGAGGGGGGGGAGAGAGAGAGAGAGAGGCGCTAGGATGGAGCTAGGGCGACTCTATCGGTCCTTGGAGCCCAGCTTCTCAATCAGGTCCTGCAGGGGAGCCAGCTCCCGCCTGTCAATCAGATTAAACTCCTGCAGAAACACACACACACACACACACACACACAGAGTCAGAAATACTGCAGGCCTCACAGTAAATAACATTCACCGAAACATCTTCATCACTCGAGGGCAGCAGTGCAGTATAATAATGAGGAAGCAGTGTTTGTTAACTGAAAACCAGCAGGACAGCATCCTTCACACAGACACTGAACCACAGAAAAAAATACCAAGCAGCCGACCTCAGAATGGATCTGCAGGAGGCTCACAGCTTTGTTGCTCAGTAAAAGCGTTCAGACAGAGTTTTATTAACCATGGCCGCCATTTTGACCGCAGCTCTATGTAACGCATCCGCAGTCTCCCGGTGACCCACCTGCACAAAGAAGATGAAGTGCTTGAAGGAGGTGTTGAGGTGGGCCTCCTCCTGCAGCTGCATGACTGAGTCGAAGTGCTGGTGGTAGATGTGTGCGTACACGCGGAACAGACGCTTCAGGATGGTCTTCGCCACCGACATGAAGTTCTTGGGGAAGGGCACTCCTGGGGAGGGACGGGGGAGAGACGCGTTACGGAGGGGGGGGGGGGGGGGGGGGCTGGGGGGGGGGCTGAGAGGGTAGAAAAGTCGACTCACTACAGGATGGGAGGCTGGAGTTGCATCTATGGTGCCCACAAACTCTGCTGAACCCCATAACTTCGCCAGGGGTTATATATATATATCCCTGAATCAAGACAGAGAGAAATACAGGCAACAGACAGAAAGAGAGACAGAGAGAGAGGGAGCGAGAGAGTGAGAGAGAGAGAGAGCGAGGAAGTAAGAGAGAGAGAGAAAGAGAGCGAGGAAGAGAGAGAGAGAGAGAGAGCGCGAGAGGGAGTGAGAGAGAGAGAGAGAGAGAGAGAGAGAGAGAGAGAGAGAGAGAGAGAGAAGAGAGCGCGAGAGGAGAGTGAGAGAGAGAGAGAGAGAGAGAGAGAGAGAGAGAGAGAGAGAGAGAGAGAGAGAGAGAGAGAGAGAGAGAAACAGACCGATAGAGAGACACAGATAGAGAGAGAGAAGATGGACACAGGCACAAACCGATTTTTGAGGGGAAGAGAGTCTCGTCGTCCAGCTGGTCCTGGACCCAGGTCATCAGATAGTCGATGTACTTGGGAGCGGAGCACTTAATGGGCTTCTTAATGTTAGTGCCGTCGGCCCAGTGGTACTCATACCTGGGGGGGGGGGGGGGAGAGATAGAGAGCGAGTGAGAGAGAGCAGGGAGGTCACAGGTCACACAGACTCATTTCTGTTACACTCTGAAACTAGGTACATTACCTTGAATGCCCCAGTTAAAAACAGAAAGACAATAAAACACGTTTACTGCCAGAAGTCACAAAGTTCACACAGAGGAGAAACAGACAAGCTTCATTTCTTTGATCACATGTTGATTATCTGTAAACAGCTGTTCTGATCAGTTTTTCCCACCCGCAGGCAGGGAATGAAACAGGGACGATACTCTGCCTATCCGCACACTTATGGGGAGACAGGAAGTTGGCTCGAGGCCACTTCCTACTGATTACAGGCTGTAAACAGAGTTGGAAGACAACAACTGTACAGACAGGAAGTGCTAGAATAGGGCAGAGGAAACAGGCAGTTTATTGGCTGTCAGAGCTGAAGCGTGTCGCTATGCGCGTACAGCATGCACACACGCGCACACACACACGCACACACACGCATGCACACACGCACACAGTACACACACACGCACGCACACACAGTACACACACACGCACGCACACACAGTACACACACACGCATGCACACACAGCACACACACACACGCGCACGCACACACGCACGCACGCACACACAGTACACACACACGCACGCACACACAGTACACACACACGCACGCACACACAGCACATACACACACACGCATGCACACACGCACACAGTACACACACACGCACGCACACACGCACACACAGTACACACACACACGCATGCACACACATACACACACAGTATACACACACATGCATGCATGCAGACACGCATGCACACACATACACACAGTATACACACACATGCATGCATGCAGACACGCATGCAGACACGCACACAGCACACGCATGCGCACACACGCACACACATGCACGCACACAGTACACACACACACACGCATGCACACACAGTACACACACATGCATGCATGCAGACACGCATGCAGCACACGCACACAGCACGCGCATGCAGCACACGCATGCAGTCGGGGGGGCACTCACCTGGGACCGGCGGACATCACAGCACAGCTGGTCTCGGTGCAGAACTCGGTGATGGTGCCGTACAGCATGTTGATCTGGTTGAAAAAGTCCACAGCTGGAGCAGGCGACAGGAAACACACGTCTCAGTATAATCCCTCAACACACAGGGGGGACACAGGCAAACAACAGCACCCTGCTGTACAAATCCAACAGGAAACCTGGGGTGCCATCCCATAATAAGACCTTGAACCCACAGAACCCGGTGTCCATTAAGCAGGTCATTCCACTAAACACAGCGGGCCAGAACCATGCTGGTCAGTGCACAAAGGTCACAGGTCAAAGGTTGAATGGGAGCGGGAGATTACAGGATCCATCAGCCAAATTCAACACCTAGAATCCTGGAAACTTAACAGACGCCAGTCAGGAACGCCAGACTGACATGGAGCACCGTAAGCCAAGGTTGGGGAACCATTAAAAAAACCAGCAGCTTCAGCTTCTGCCGGAAGTAGATAAAGAGAAGTATGACACTTGACTAAAAGTTGCTCAAGTAATGAACATCAATATAAAGACATTTACTTCACTAAAGCCTTTTGGCCCGAGTATTCGTACTTGTTTTTCCACCCTCCGTTTACCTGGGAGTCAGGTATGAATAGTCTGGCCAATCAGTAGCACTAATTGTCCAGTTAATTCCCTGGGGAGAAAGAAAACCAGGGCCGGATTGGGATTGGAGGGCCAGAATTGAGTACCCATGGCCTCGTGGTTTGGCCTGCAGTGTGTTGTAAAGGCCAGGAAAACAGGGCCTGGAACTCCAAAACGGGACTAATTCCAATGTGAGGGACTGCCGCCGTACTCCAGGGCAGCGCATATCCAGCAGTATAATGGACTGCATGTTAAAGAATGCAAGAAGAGCAGGTTGCTCTGGATAAGAGCATCTTTTAAACGTCCCGAAAGTGAACGTCCTGCCCCACGCCCCACTCCCACGCCCCACTCCCACACCCCCCACTCCCACGCCCACTCCCACACCCACTCCCACGCCCCACTCCCACGCCCCACTCCCACGCCCACTCCCACTCCCACGCCCACTCCCACACCCCACTCCCACGCCCACTCCCACACCCACTCCCACACCCACTCCCACACCCCACTCCCACGCCCCACTCCCACACCCCACTCCCACGCCCACTCCCACACCCCACTCCCACGCCCACTCCCACACCCACTCCCACGCCCCACTCCCACACCCACTCCCACGCTCACTGTTGACGGCGATCCACTCGTTGAGGTCCTCCCCCTCGGGCAGCATGACCGCCTGCCGCAGGTTCCCGCTGCCCAGTGTGGCCTCCGCGTGCTTCAGCAGCTCGTACTGGTGAGAGCCTTCCGGAATGTTCTTCTTCGGCTTGAACGTCTTCGACGAGCGGCTGCCACTGGGCGGGAGAGAGAGAAACGTCCCAGACGGTGTAGAGATAAGAGGGGTGCGTTAGGGCTTTTGTTTTTTAGAGGGGATGAGACAGAGAACAGGGGAACTCCTCTGAAATCGACATTGACTTTTTGACATGAAAGGCTCAGGTTATATTGAAAGCTGGGGATCCCCAGTTTCTTTTGTCCCTGGAACAGTTCAGGTTACAGTTAAAACAAACAACTTTTACAGCTTTGAAGGTGCAGCCAATTAGTAACCTACCATGCTGCGCAATTTCATAAAGCAAATGCACAATCATTTTCCATAAAGTGCTGCAAAGCAGAAATTGTAAAACAAAATGGGGATTACCAACAAAGCAGTGTGTCTGACCATAAAGGAAATGAAAATGGTCATTTTAAGACATTTTATTTCCTTACAGCAATTTTGACTATCCAGCCATCCATTTTCTAACCGCAATTATCACTAGGCCTCATTAAAGAGCTATCATCTTACAACTTATTCATATCCATAAACAACTGCATGACAAAGCCAATGAACGCGGCTGTCGTTAGTTTCAAAAAGTACGGTATGAACAATTGCTGAATCAGTTTAATTCACATTCGACACATCCAAGTAAGGCAAACGCCGCAGAACTTCCTGAAAAACTTCAGTTTTGCTCAGACTTCCCTTTAAAACTGGGGCCACCGTGCGGTACGCGATGTGCGTAACGTTAGTGCGAAAGCCTGAGTTTTTCACCTTTAACACATTGACAACAAGTTAACGGGAAACACAGAACACGCATCGACTAAAAATTGTACATCAGCATGGCCACCTAAGTAACCAACGTTAGCTAACCGGCAAGATATACAACTATTTTGCAAGAGTGTTAGCTAGCTGTCAAATCGTAGCCTCCCCCCCCCACTAACTTCTATTCAGTTTTAGAACTTATAGTTGATAATGTAGCGAGTTCACATTTCCTGGAAACAAGCCAATATACAGCGAACTGAAAATAAAATAATTGACAGCCGAATTTTGATATGTCAACCCTTTTCTGTTCTGTCGTTGGCGGAAAGAAATGTTATGAGTGCTAAACACTTGTTGCAGACAGCCATTGCGTCGTCTTTCTTGGATCTCATAAAGCTAGCTGACAACCATTTGCTATGCTATTCCAGCTAGCACCAGTTGTATAACGGTAGAAGCCATCGTTAGCATTTCAGATAGTGTAGCTAAAAAGTTAGCTAAAAACATAGGTTATAGTTGATAGACACAGAAGTTACCCTTCGGTTTAACAGATGCGGATACCCATTTCCTTTCACCACAATTTATAAAATATACGGTCATATCGTTCGAAAAAAACATGTAAACCTTACATAGCTAACAGGAAGAGATCTTGGAAGCTAACTAGCAACTACGACAAGCTAAGCGTTCTTCCTTTTCACTTTAGTACTTACAAGAGGAAGCTCATTGTTGCAAACTTTGTTATAAAGAAACTTGGGAAAAGGTGCACACAGTGCAAAAAACAAAACGTGTGTTGTTGTGAGTGTTTGATGAGCAAAAAATCGATTTTTCTTCCTTTTTCTACCTGGCTAGCTAACGCTAGCCTTTGATGAATAACTACTAGCTACAAACTTTCAAGATCCTCTCTCACTTGGCACCGCTGTACTGTAACGTGAACAAGATTTATCGCGAGAGGACCGGCTGGACGAGAGCTGAACCTTGGAGTAACGTCATCATTTATCAGATAGAAATGGATAGAAAAAAGGAGGTAATACCAGGGTAATAGGCTCTGTGGGTGTACCCAACCGCGTAAGTCGCTGTACCACACTTTCGTGCAAATTACCGTTCTAAGTATTATATCAGACATGGAGAATATTAAAAAACAATTTCTAAATTTTATGGTCGAATGATATAGAAATTTTGTACATGGGACTGCTATCAAAACCGATGTTGACAGGCATGCTGGGCGATGTTGACAACACAACCTTCCTGTTTCATATTACAACACAGAACAGTTTCTACAGTAATGGAAGAAGTAGACGAGAACACACGTCAACTTATGAAAGTAAATATTTCATAAGTAAGCAATGAGCTGCCGAGTCTCTGTATAGCTTTGCTTGTGAATTTTAAAAAATAAATTAGAAATAAAAAAGTTTTGATGATATGATTACATTCGGCGCATGCATGTTGCATTATACGTCCCCATAATATTGGTCAGAATCGTACGTTATCAACCAATTCTCATATGATCCTTATAAGATTTATTCCTACTAAATATCAATTTTGCAAGAAATCAGCCTCCTCGAATTCAGCAATGTGATACTTTAAGGGAAAAAATAGATTAGGCACAGCACAAGCCTCATATCCCATGTCTGTTATTTGGCAAGCTTGAAAATTGTTAAAAAAAAAAAAAGGTTTGAGGATAAAATCTGCAACTGTGCAATTGCCTGAAATAATGTTATTGGGCAGCACACATCACAACACTACACACAACGTATAGAAAAGACACACATTTTATATTATCAAAATAAAACAAACAAATCTACCTTATACATGTTCAATGTTACAGTACATTGTCGTTGAAACTTGCTTCGCACTTGCATTTAACCAAAGCTATGTACAAACATTGTCTTAAAGTACGAGTAAAACACGTGGGGAGATCGTATGGTCAAGGGCAAGGCCCCTGCTATAAAATTTACAAGGCATTGGTCCAGTTCTGTAGAGACAGCCACCGGTGTGAGTTGCGGACTTGCGGTAGGCGTGGTTTGATGTGTAATCGGAGGCGTGGTCCATGCTAGAAATATTCAAATAACTCATGACGCAGAATTATCAGTAACAAAGAGGGAGTGGCAGCAAATTCACATCACTTCTTCCTTCTTCCTTACCGCTTGCCCGCTCAGCCGGCACGGACTGAACCTCCTGCGATCCGTCCTTGAAGTTAACTTGGGTTTTTAAATATATATATATACATAATTTAAGAACATCGCAATGGCCACGTTAAGAACACTGAGGAAATTTTGCCAAAATTCCCATCAAGTATGTAGACTTCATTTGTCAGCGTCAAGGTAAGGGATTCAGTAATTATTTTAAATACGTGAAATGGGTAGCTACTGTATTATTGTTGGTAGGCGTTATGGATACAGCATCAGCAGTCCGCTAAAACTTTTCCCCAGTGTGTATCTTGTGTATCGAGATGAAACACGTTATACCTAAAAGCGGCAAATGGTAGCCTACACGAATGACGATGCAGCTGGGTCGTTTGCAAACCCGCTTTTATAAATAAATTCGAGTACCTTACATGGGAATTTTCACGAAGCCCGAGTCGGGAAGACAGGGCGAGTAAACCCTGTGAGAATTTATGTTTATAATACCACACGTGTTATATAACGTTAGCAGCTACCGCTCGAACGTGTGAAACAGCTGAATAAATGAATTGCACACAGCGCCCCTAGAGGCCATTCCTTGGTAATTGCAGCGCGGCTGATGAAATCGCGTGGGACGCTTGCGTTGCAGGACCCCCGCATAGTGCTTGTAGCGGCATAACAAAACACTCTGCGCAGCCCTACCTGCTGTTCTTGAATGCAGATATCCGCCACAGTTTAACTATGCATATCACCCAGAACCATGCTGCCAACGGGCTTTATGTTTGCCGTTTGTCGCCATTAATGCAGTGCATTTCATCCGCCTGGTCATCGTTGAATTTGAGTTGCTATGTTACCAGATTTGGAAGCTCGCTGCACTACCACACGCTGCTTAATCACTCAGCATTACACAGAAATAAAGGTCGCGTGCGTTCACATGATACTGGTTTTTGAAGCGTGACAAGAATGCTGTCAGCCAACGACCAATGTATTGGGGTACTTAGTAAAGTAATATTTTCACGACGCAGTTTTTAAATATGGATCTTTGCTAAAACCCGCCAATGTAAAGTCTCCTACGCAGAATATGGACTTGGGTCTTGGTCTGCAATCAGAAGGCCAGTTCTCATTACCATAATTTTGCGAGGCTGCAACAATAATATTTGGCTAGTATGGTCTTTACAGACCTCTCTTTAAAACCCATTTTATTTTGATATATACAAATAGAAAAGTTTACCACAATTTGTACCCACTCTTTTAAGACTGCTTGCAAAAACAGAGTCGTGAAGAATTGTGCCTTTTGGGTGGTTTGCGAGTGACAAACACAGAAGGAATGCTAGGTGCTTGCCTGCGTGTATTTTGTGCATTTCCATCTTTGGACTTCTCCTGGAGCTCACAAGACAGCTGTGATATCAGTACTGCTGGGTGACATAGAAATAAATCATGCGGAGAATGTACCGGACCCCCATTCCCCTACCCCACGCACGTTTGTGTTTACTTTGAAAACAATTCAAGTTTAGTGGCTGTAACAGCCCACGCTGTCATTTTACAGAGCGCTTTGAATCCCCAGGTTTGGTTCGGAGCTGTCGTTTATGTGTGCTGTGGGGCTGGCCGTAATGACAAAAAACATTTCACAGAAGAATTTAATTGGTTCTGCTCATTAATGAGGCCCCGTGAAGATGATTTGGGTGCGATGGGCCGGAAGGGCACAGATCCAAACTGAGTTCTCCGGTTTCGCTTTAAAGGTCTCTGAACCCAGCGGAGGCAAATAACTTATGAGGAACAAGCTATCAGTGCAGTATTTATAAATAGCCCCGGTCAGACCCACATTTGACTCCTCTGTAAGCTATTTTTAGGAATACCCCCCAGTCGGTCTTCACCCTACACCATTCACAACCAGCAGCCGCACTGTACTGTGCAGCCATTGCCCGTGTGCACCTCCGGTCTTTAACGCTGTGTTACGCTGAGTTTTTCTCACATGCAAACTACGACTGTGCTGCAGGGTCGCTCGGTTACGCAAAGGCTGATGATGAAGCCTGAAGGAGCGATATAGCTCAGGAGGTAAGACCGATTGTCTGGCAGTCGGAGGGTTGCCGGTTCAAACCCCGCCCTGGGCATGTCGAAGTGTCCTTGAGCAAGACACCTAACCCCTAACCCCTAACTGCTCTGGCGAATGAGAGGCATCAATTGTAAAGCGCTTTGGATAAAAGCGCTATATAAATGCAGTCCATTTACCATTTACCAAGGAATGCTCGGCAGCTAACGGCTGAACGGCCCGTTTCCCGCCGCAGACTGAGGGGGCTGCTGCATCGCTGTCTGAACTCGGTCCTGTAGAATGAGCTCAGCCAGCGCTGGGTTGGGCAGGAACAGTCAGGAACAGGGGTAGAGGAGAGTAGAAGCCTGTTTTTCAACATTACCCTCGTGGAACGGTTCAGCAACGAGTTTTCGTCACACGTAGGAATGTGTTCTAAGCCATTCTGCTCCGGGGTCCTCCACAGACAGGAAGCGGTGGTGATCTCCGGCAGGAAGCTGGCGCGGCAGATCCGGGAGGAGGCGCGGGCGGACGTGGAGCAGTGGGTTTCAGGGGGGAACCGGAGGCCCCACCTCAGTGTGGTCCTCGTGGGGGACAACCCAGCCAGCCACTCCTACGTGCTGAACAAGACCCGCGCCGCTGCCGACGTCGGTATGACAACCCCCCGCCCCCCCCCCCGTCCTGAAATCACCTGACCCGCCGCACACCACCTAGAGTGCCTAAACACCTGTACCTGGTCTCTTCGGATGCCCGGATTTTCCTGTATTTTGAAAATGTTCCTGTGGTGTTTTCACAAGACTTTTTACTGCCTGACAGCTTTCACTTTCCTCTGCACATTTGCACATTAAAATGGCCTTACAGTCAGAGGCCTGGGGAGACAGGGTCTGAGAGCCCAGCCCTCCCCAGAGTAAACCTGCAGGAGCATGATTCTCATGACTGGGTCGGTTATCAGCTCAGGCTCAGCAGCACAGGGTCTGAGGTGGACGGCCCTATTTTGGACTGGTCTTTGGTGATAAGGGGGCGGAGCCCTCCAAGTTCCCCCCTCTCCCATCTGAGCCTTGTACTGCATTCTTTAACATGGTTTCCATGGAAGCCCATGCATGTTTTAATGCATGGTATCCAGGGACTGCTTGGCACAATAAGACAGAGCCTTTGACCTCAGACCTCCATTTGTGTGATTGAATAATTTTGCCTTTGCCTCCTACGCTGTAATAATAATAAGGACGCATGCCCCTCTGGTTTGTCACATACAGCAGAAAACAGAGTCCAGCTCATACTGTACCGGTGGAATATTCCACTTCCAGAGCTGCTAACTTGCAGAACTGTAAAGACGCCTCAGGCTTGAGTTACTACGCCTTTCGCTTCTATTTTGGGCTCCGGCCGCCTCCGTCACCCGCCATATGACTTCATCCTCATGTTTCTGAGCTGAAGTGCACTGATGCTGATGGTGAACCCCCTGTCCCCCCCCTGCCCCCCCCCCCTGCCCCCCTGCCCCCCTGCCCCCCCTGTCCCCCCTGCCCCCCTCTGCCCCCCTGCACCCACCCTGCCCCCCCCCTCTGCCCCCCTGCCCCCCTGTCCCCCTCTGCCCCCTGTCCCCCTGCCCCCCCCTGCCCCCCTGTCCCCCCCGTCCCTCCCCAGGAATCAGCAGTGAAACCATCCTGAAGCCCTCCTGCATTTCTGAGGACGAGCTGCTGGAGCTGATCCACAAGCTCAACACTGACCACAGGGTGGACGGCCTGCTGGTGCAGCTGCCTCTGCCAGGTGAGGGGGGTTGTAGATTGACTGGATGTACCTGTGTGTGTGATGTACCTGTGTGTGTGTGTGTGTGTGTATGTGTGTGTGTGTGTGTATCTGTGTGTGTGTGTGTGTGTGTGTGTTTCTCAGGCTAACCCAGGCCCCTCCTCCCCTGTCCTCTCTCTCTCTCTCTCTCTCTCTCTCTCTCAGAGCACATAGACGAGCGACGCGTGTGCAACGCAGTGTCCCCTGGGAAGGACGTGGACGGCTTCCACGTGGTGAACGTGGGCCGCATGTGCCTGGACCAGTCCACCATGCTGCCCGCCACGCCCTGGGGAGTCTGGGAAATCATCAAGCGCACAGGTGAGACGCGGGTCCTCCGATTGGCTACGCAATCCCACCCGTTCTCCGCCCAGGGTCATCACCGCAGAAATAAAAGGGTCAGAGTGGTGAGGTGAATGATGGTTCACCTCTAACAGTGGGGGGGGACTGGTGAGGGGATCTCTACTCTCTGTGATAATGTGCTACAAGGCACAGGGCGGAGGGATTGGTCGATTTTTGACCTTTAACCCCTGTGTCTCCCCCTGTCCTGTGCAGGAATCCCCACTGTTGGGAAGAACGTGGTGGTGGCGGGACGCTCCAAAAATGTAGGAATGCCCATCGCCATGCTGCTGCACACAGACGGGCGACACGAGAGGCCTGGAGGTGAGTCACCTCACACACACACACACACACACACACACACACACACACTCTCACACGCACACACACACACACACACACACACACACACTCACACACACACACACACACACACACACACACACACACTCACACACACACACATGCACACACACACACACTCACACACACACACACACACACACACGCACTCACACACTCTCACACGCACACACAGACACTCTTTCACGCACGCACACACACACACACACACTCTCACGCGCACACACACACACACACACTCTCACGCGCACACACACACACTCTCTCACGCACGCACACACTCTCACACGCACACACAGTTGGAAGTGGGGTGTATACGGGCCTAATTTTAATCCCCCCTCTCCTGGTCCTCTCAGGTGATGCCACGGTAACCATCTCCCACCGGTACACACCCAAAGAGCAGCTCCGGCAGCACACCAAGATCGCCGACATCATTGTCGCGGCGGCAGGTAAAAGGGCGGGGGGAAGCGGGGGCTGCAGGTAAAAGGGGGGGGGGGGGGGGGGGGGGGAGTTGGGGCTGTAGAGAAGTCCATGCTTGATGCAGTGCACAGACTGCAGACTGTAGGTACATACTGGGCTGACTGGCTTGCTCTTGTCGTTGTGTGCTGCAGTGTGGTTATAATGTGGTCCCTCCTCTTCCTCTCTCTCCCCAGGAATCCCAAACCTCATCACCGCGGACATGATCAAGGAGGGGGCGGCCGTCATCGACGTCGGCATCAACCGGGTCCAGGACCCCGTGACCGGCAAGGACCGGCTCGTGGGCGACGTGGACTTCGAAGGTAAGCGTGAAACGTGTGGTCCACGTGACCCAGCACATCGGCAATCGGACCGTGCGTGCACGTTGTACAAAATATCGCAGTGAATAGAGCTAGACATACAAAAACATAATGCTTTTGACTGGTCTGATATATACGTGTGAACTGACATGCTAAGTATAAAGTGCTTTGGTAGAGTGGGTAGAGTGGATAGAGTGGGGGGGGGGGGGGGGGTTTGGGCTCCAGTAAAGCACCAAACACAAAATTCAAATGTCACCACCTCCAGCCTGGTTATAATGGTCCATTGCCTCATGTGATAACCCCAATTGAATTGTTTCCCCTTTCTCTCCCCCCCCCCCCCCCCCCCAGGAGTGCGTCAGAAGGCCAGCTTCATCACCCCAGTCCCCGGGGGGGTGGGGCCAATGACCGTGGCCATGCTGATGAAGAACACCATCAAGGCGGCGAAGAACATCCTGACCGCCCCAGAGCGAATCCGATTGGTAGCGTCCAGCTAAAGGGCCGTGCCCCCTACCCCACAGCACATTCCACCCCCCCCTTTTTTTTATACATCTGACCCATCATTGGCTGACACCGTTCACTGAGGCTGAACGACACAGGAAGAAGTTAAGCTCTGCTTTGACTGCTTTTTCCTCTTTTTCTATTGGATCTCCCCAAAGCTGTTACATTTTCTGCTATAATTCCTTTTTTTTTTTTTTTAAACCTTACTGGTTTTCTACCTTTTCGCGCTTTTTTCATTTTGCCCTTTTCAGGGTTCCAAGTCATTTTTTTTTGGATGAAATGTATTTATTTCCGAATGTTTTGCCTGGAGGAGATGAGACGTTTACTGCATAGCTGGAGAAGGCGGAGCCAGGAAAGGGGGTGGAGCCAGCGGTCACCTCGGTCAGCTGATGGAGAATGAGGAGGAGAGGAGGGAGGGGCTGTTGCCATTTCCCACCCCCACCCCATTGACAGCTACTGATCAGCGTCTGCTGTCCAGTGAGCCCAGAGCTCTGTAGACTCAAAGCCACTGGGCTTTGCTCTGGAAACCAAAGGGGAACACTGAGACCTTGGAGCTGGCCAGGAGAGCCACAACAATCACGCAGGGCTGTCACTCTCAGGATTAAAGAACTCTGTTCTGTTCTTCCACGATGAGAGAGGTGCTATTCGACAGATTGACTGAGCAAACTTTATATTTACAGTTGCAATTTTTTGAATAGAAATAAATATGCCAACACAGCAATTCCTTGTCTGCTTCTTCTGTTCAGTTGCCAAGTCAAATTTCAGATGCATATAGTGTGATTCAAGTGTGATTCATCTAATTTAACAAATGACCGAACAAATATTCACTACCAAGCTAAAAAAGAATGTGCCAAATTATAATCTTTTTTTTGCATTTATATGGTGCTTTCACACACCCACACTCCTCAACCACCACCGACGTGTAGCACCCATCTGGGTGATAGCAGCCATTTTGCGGCAGAACACTCCCTACACATCAGCTGAGGGGGAGAATGATTTATTTGTTATTCTTGTTCTAGGCAAGAATAGTTTGCATTTGGGGGTTCACGCATTTCATCATCGGTGCATATACAAACGCAGCACATGCAAACATGGAACATTCAGCGGCTTCAAAGGCACTGTCAAAAGAGACATATGTGCACAGGTGTGCAGACGACTCAAAACCTGCTCAAATAATAAAGTTTTGTTACCAGGGGCACCACCAGGGATGTTGGGCCCCATGAAAAGATCTCACATTGGGTCCCACCATGCTAGGCCATCTCATTCCTGCACAATTTTTTGAGGTCTCCTGTCAGTCAGGGCCCTTAGAATCGTCCTTCCCTGGAATAGTCTTAAGTAAGAATGAATAAGTATCTGGTTATGGCTCTGTGTGTTATAAATAGGTGCCATTTTATTTGGAACCCTTTAACTGTTATGTAAAGTGTTTGGTTTAAATACCCCACACGTTTTCCATGCTGCTAAAGTTACAGAGACTGCCTCTAAATGTGTTTCTCTGCTGCAAAACATCTTTAGAGAGCTCAGTGCCGTACAGCTACAGCCTATGAAAAGTCAGCTAGTATTGGCATCATAGAGAAATAACTTCAGAACCTGTTGATATATTAACATATGGAGGACCTGTTTGAGGGGTTTTCTTGCTTTCACGCAATGTACGCTGGAATAAGTTCTAGCCTCGCCCCCAAGAAGTTTCGAAAATAAATGTATAGATGGATGGTGTGACAGCAAGTACTTACCGATATATGTTTCCGCAAATTGGCAGGGACTCTGGCTTGCGGAATTGCAAAACTGAATTCCAAAAAACTGTTGCAGCTGTAAAAAAGAGAGACAAAATATTAATAATGAAAAAAGACTTGTTCTCACACCCAAAGCAGAATACAATGCAATACCACCCACGGACAAAAACAGGCAGTCCAGTCTGTCGAACTCTGAAATTGTACCACTATAGCCTACTAAACCAAGATGTTGATCCAGATAATACTGTCTTCATATTTTAGCGAGCTCATTTAATAATGTAATATTTAGCCAGCGGTTCCCAACGCGGGGGCCTTGGGATGAAAGGAAATAAGAAATGTGCCTTGTTAGTTGAATTACGGATCTTTCAGACGTACTGAGAATTTTATACATTAGAGATTACACTAATCGCTGATGATGCTAAACCCTCTGTTTCCTCTCACTGTTTTGTTTTATGCATTCATTTCAGAGAGACGAACCAAAATATTGTTGAATGAAACTGTTACAGAACCTGTCGTTTAATGTCTTGCTTTGATTGTTCACACGATAGTCCTCCACTGCGGTCAGTAACCAAGAAATGCACGGGCACTTTATTTTGGCGCAGGAGTTGGCGGAAGGACCGTAAATGCGGTTGCACTATGTGCAAACGTTAGGATATTGGACATCATCTGCCTTAATTAAAATTAAGTCGATAAAGTACAAAGGACATTAATCCTGATATGCTTTCAACGTACATATTTGTGTGTTAGCCCAGTAAATAAGGTAGATATGTTTCTTTTTCTGAAACGCAAGAGTTTATAGCAAGTTTGACGGGTTTATTCCGTAGTTGGCTAGTGCTAGCTAGCTAACCTGGCTAGCTGCTGCGCAGGTGAGTTTCTCATTCAGCTGTTACTGAATGCTGTAGCTATTGTTTTGCTAGTTAGCAAACAAATAGGACAAAGCATAAGCAAATCAGAGGTGTTCATTTTAGCCAAAAAGGAAGGCAGCAATCCACTGACATAACCCACACGAGTTGAGTTTCAACACTTGTACGGTAAGTAAATTAAGTAGCTAACGACTGGTTAATTTAGTCAGCCACCTAAATGTTGGGTAAAAGCGTGTAGCTAACGTTACATCCATGCTGCCAGCAAATCAGCTGTTGTAATACGTGGGTGTATTATCGTGTGGTAATTGACGGGTGTTTAACTTTATCTAGATAGCAAAAATCCTTCTCGTATTGTTCACACGCAGAAACTTTCTCTTTTTTTGCGTTTTCTAAAAACCCACCTTCAGAAGTTCACCTGAAAACCTGAGATGGGGCGCAGCAGGTCTCGCGACACGTCTGCCGGGAAGGCAAAAAGCAGACCGGGGCGGGAGAAAAAGCGAGAGAAGAAGAGGAAGAGAAGTTCTTCATCGTCTTCATCTTCCTCCTCCAGCAGCAGCGCTAGCCCGTCCCCCAAAAGGAAACCCCGTCCTCCCTCCAGCAAGAGTCAAGGTCCTTTATTTTACTCCGATTCTCTCCCCTAACTGGGGAAACTCAATGTGCCGTTTGGATCAACAACAGTCGGCAAATGTGCACGCCAAGCTGTACGCACATTTATAGATGTTTCAAATAGGCCTCAGCTGGCGGTACTGGCACTGCTACCAATATTACAATTAACTAATATTAGACTATAGACCAGGGTCCCCAGGTGAAGAAACTAATTGCACTCTTAGCTTCTCCAGGGGTGAGGTCATGTCTTGCGGACGCTCGCATGCTAAGTGGCACCTCTGAACTCCACAATGTTTTGTTTTGATTGCAGATAAGAGAGAAAACCCGAAGAAGAAAAGGAGTCGGAGCTCCTCCACCTCCTCTTCCTCCTCATCAAGCTCCTCCTCCTCTTCGTCCTCATCCAGCGACGAGGAAGCAAAGAGGAAGAGGCAGAGGAGGAAGGCCAAGAAGAAACTGAAAAAGATGAAAGCCCGGGAAAAAAAGGAGAGGAAGAAAGAGAAAAAGAGGCTGAAGAAGTTGAAGAAGATGGCAGAGGCAGCGGAGAAGGCCCTGGTGCCTACACTTCCCAGCATGCCTGTGGAGAAGCCGCCATCTATCCTGGAGACGTGGCTGATTGAGGACACCAGTGAGCATGGCCCAGGTTAGTGCCCAGGGTGGTCCTCCACATCCTGTACAAACTGAGGACTCCCAGCTTCTGGAACTCAGGTTTCTTATGGTTGCAACAGGCAAAATATTAACACCTGTAAACCATTATGCTTTTATCTTAACCAGAGAGGATTAGGAACATGTGGATTTTGAGATGTTTAAGGGTTGGGGTGGTGTAGCACTAACAGTAATGTACACAAGTATCTGTATGGCTGTATAGTGTCAAACAGTTCCTACATTTTATTTGGATGAAAAGAAACAGCCTGTATTTTCTCTTGGGTGAGTTTGCTGAGTATAGTGTGCATGGGATCGACAGGTTTTGGTTGGTAACCCATTTTGCATGAATAAGCCTGAGCATAGAGGCAGATTTTCCCCGAGAGCAGTGAGGTTGCAGAAGGCTGTTTGCCCCCCCAGCCATGACGGACGAACAGAAGGCCCGCATCTCCACCAAGAGGCCCATGACCAAGGAGCAGTGGGAGGCCCAGCAGAGCGTGATCCGCAGGGTGGTGGACCCGGAGACTGGCCGTACCCGGTAGGTCACCTGGGGGGGGGGGGGGGGGGGGCCACAGGGTGGTGGACCCGGAGACTGGCCGTACCCGGTAGGTTGGGGAACTGTAGGGCATGTAATTTAGAGGTTGCAGGTTTGATTTCCAGGCAGGAACTGCTGTTGTACCCTGGAGCAAGAGACTTTTTTATTTTCTTTTTTACTGCTTTAGTAAAATATTTAACTATATGAATAAAAATAATCTACGCTGTGCAGGGTGCCCTGGATAAGAACATCTGCCTAATAACTCCCAAGTGTGCACGTAAATTAGGGGTTGGTTTGTGCTCAGTAGTAAAAATGATTGAAATTTATCACTGAACTGAAGTGAACCTGAGCTGGTGTCTGCTCCTGCCCCTCCTGTGCGACAGGCTGGTGCGGGGAGAGGGGGAGATCCTGGAGGAGATCGTGAGCCGCGAGAAGCACAAAGACATCAATAAGGTACACAGAGTTTGGCACCGGACCCAAAATTCACATATTAAACCAGCTGGGCTCTATCCAGTTCTGAGCCTGGGGGGTGTTTCACAAAGCAGCATTACTGACTGAGCTGGACTGCATCGAGTAAAAAACCTGGAACCCTCCCACACAACAGTATCACATAACATTCCCCAGTAGGTTTGATGGGAGTTGGAGTCCAAAGACTACAAGTGTACTTTATGGAAGGTTAGCCCAGTTCACCTGAGTCCTCCTCTGTGTTTGCAGCAAGCCACCAAGGGGGACGGGAACGCTTTCCAGAAGAGGCTGGGCGTCAATCGATAGAGTCCCGGGACGGTGTGTGCACCCAGGGGTCTGGGGAAAGGGTTTGGGACAGTCTGGGTTTATACGGAAGACTGGGGGGGGAACGTGGGTAAAGAGCCTTAACAGTGGAATACTCTTCCAGGCTAAGGGTCGACCCCTCGCCCCCCCCCAGTCTCGGTACCAGCTGCACCGCAGAACCCTACCAGTGCTGTAATCATTCACCTGCTTTGAAATACAGAAGCTTCAGATGGGACATTTTCTTCCTCCGAGACCTCCAGTGCTATTCGGTCACATTCAGTCAAATGAGAGCACAGATGAGTCATTTCTTTTAACTGTTTTTCCATGTTTTATATTTCCAACACCACATTATAACAGAGTTGGCCATTTTGTATTCGTGCGTTGTTACAAATTCGTGGACACAGCCATATTGACTCTGTTAGATCCTTCCTCTGGTCACACGGCCGAATCATGGTCTTTTCACAACGCAGAAAGAGAAACGCGTTTCGTTTGTTAACAGCGAAGCGGCAAAGAATACGCGACTCAGACAGACTTTCGGATGTTCATATTTATTTATACACTGTACAGACACAAGCAGAGGAAGAAAGGAGCCGTCCAGCTCTTTACGCGCTGACGTTACGTACAGAGAAACCGCACAGGGAGCAGAGCCAGGGAAGGAGAGCCATGTTGGCGTGAGGTGGTCTACACATCGTACTGAGGCCTCTCGCACGCGCTCTCTCTGAAATAACACAGCGGGACGAGGCAGCCCCTCAGAGCGGCGCACGGACCGTGGGAGGGGCGGCTCGTTTTGGGATCGCCCGTCTCCCGCTGCGTGGTCACCTGACCTCAAATCTCTCACTGTGTACTGTGTTCATTTGATTCACGTGTACTGAATATTTTGTGATGTGATCCCCCCCCCCAGAAGACCATTTGTGTAACGGCTCCCTGTAAATAAAACGCGCTAAAATCTGGTGACTGTCTCTCGTGTCCTTGAAGCTGAAACACCGGCAGGCTGTTTGATATTCAGAGCAGAACGGCCCCACTGTACAACATACAGGCCTACAGCCCTGCTGTAAATCTGCTGCAAGTCTCATTACACAGAGATGGCTTGTCTTCACAGCAGCACTGTATGTTAAACCCTAATAATGTACTAATATCCTGCACTTGAGTGTCGACTGAAACCTGAAACAGCTTAAAGTTTTCGTACAGTAGAAACGCTGGAAAAAGTGTATTTATAAAATTGGTCTGTTGTAAAGGGAGGATGGTGAAGTCTGAGGTCTAGCTGTACAAAGTGTTCAGGGCATCTGGGTGTGATGCATTAGGTTTAAGTTGGACAGGAGGCTTGTGGGGTCCTTTGGCCCTGTGCAGATGGGAGTGATGCATTGTGGGAAAGAAGGCGTGGCTCTCTGCTGTTTGACTGAGCTGACCTGCCTGTTAACAGTACTGTGGGATACCTCGTGCTGTTCAGTCACGAGGCCCTGTGATGTGCACTGGCGTCAGCAGCAGTTTTCTCAAACTGGGCTTTTAGCATACGCATGCTAACCAGGCACAGCCCTGCTAACTGCTGCAGGACCAAGAAAATAAAAACACAAGGGACCAAAAATCTAAATTGCAGTGCAGGGTTGAAACTCAGGCAGTCCAGGGGAGGTATGTGACAGAAAGCCTTGTTTTATGAGAAGAGGATAGTGGGGGGGGATTTCCTACATTACTGTAATGAGTTTAGGATCAGCTGAATCTCATTATTATTCTAACCAATCCCTGAGTGCTGGGGCCCTGATGATGTCATAATGGGCTGCTCAGCGGATTCCCTTCCCAGGTTTTAATGTGCTTCTAGAACTCAGGAAAAGGCTAAAAGCTCCAGCTGGACGTGGGCCGAGCCAGGCAGCCATTTTGTGAGCTTCCCCATTGGCCCCTCATTCAGCACAGGAAACAGGAAGTGGGAATGTACCAGGTAGACTGTGATGTCTGATTCCGGAATTCTATAGAAAAGGCTCACACACAAAAAAAAAAAATACCAGCAGGTTTTTGAAGCAGGCGGCTATATTTTCCTTTTATTCAGCGAATGCTGAAAAGCTAAGTACTACTGTCATCCTGACGGTGGAAAATTCCTGACAATTTAAGGTTCAATCAACTAATAAAAAGCAATAAATAAATCCAACAAATGTGGGAGTGTCCAGCATTTGATGAGGCAATTTTCAGTCCAAACGCTGCTGTTAAATCTTAATTTTACATTTTTGTGTTTTCGAATACGTCCCTCATATGTGAGTGGTTTGGGAGGAAGTAGCTAATTATCAAACCCACTGTCCCCCCAGCGGTGCTATACTGTTCTGGTGGGACTGGAATAATATTGCGCTGATGCATTCACACGTACGCCATCGTTGGTCCATAAAATAACTACCTTACTGGTACCTGTACAAGACTGAAACAGAGAGAAAGGCTACATATTGAATTATAGCAAACCCCAAAGGGTCCATCACCTTATAAATCTACATAAATAAATATTTCTCAACTGTATATTCCTACATTTCAAAACATTTACATAGTCTTTACACTATCTACACTCCTGTTTTTACCAACCACATCTGGCTGTGTGCACATTCAATGCCTCAAACACAGCAAGGATCAAGTGAGAGGCTGTATCCAAAACGTCCTGTTCGATACTTTGATGTAATTCCACGAATATTAAAAAAAAACAAAAAAAAAAAAACACATTAATACCATTCCAGTGTTTGCATGACAACAGACTGCAGCAATAGGGGTAGTTCTTTACAAGGCAAATGAATATAATATTTACTGGTCACCTCTGTAGATTATGCTAAAACATGTAGCTGAAACTTATCAACAAAACCAAATCACTAAAAATTCACACACTGAATTTCTACACTAAATAATGTATATCTGGAATGTGCTCTCCATCATTCAGAATGAGAACAGAGCACTGAATTCTGGGATGGAATTATCCCACCTCCGCAATATTATATACAAGCCATTGTGAGCTAATCTGTACAACCATGTAACCTGATATCGACTTAAAGGAAAATAAACATTCTCAGATAAAAGTACATCCTGTACATTTAAGGAGGAAACGTTGGATTCAGCCTCATCCACTTAATTTTACACGCCTGAACTTCCTTAATTTGGCACGTTACAGTAGTAACACAAATTTACATCCTGATAGTGAGAAAATATTTACGCATACACCCACGCGCACACAAACACACACATGCGCGCCTCCGTGCGTGCATACACATATGCACATGTGCACATACACACACACACACTCTTGGATATGCAATAAATAATAGCTGTCATGCACTACAAGATAACAATATGTAGCAACATGAGATGGTAACAAGTAGTCCCTTCTACAAACTACTAGTGCAAAATAATGAGGTCATAACAGTTGAGTTACTACAGCTTTTTGAATTAGGATTTTGGCCATTTTGTGTGTTTTAGCTCACGACTCCTAAATAGAGAGTTATTTCTTTTCCTCAGCAGGATAGGTCTTCCTCACCTTCCTCATCTTCCTCCTCGACTGACGGCTGCGACGTCCAGCTTTCTCTCGTCTGGCCCTCCAGCCTGTCCGGTGGTGAGTCCTGAGTCCAGGGAAAACATGGCCGACTCCGGCTCTCCCCAGTACAGCCCTTGTGGATTCGAGAACGAGAGCTGGTTTGGGACAGCGAGGGTTTGGGGGTGTGGAGGGAGACCCAATCAGAACAAAGACACCTGAAGGACGAGAGGCGATCGAAGCATGGGCAAGGTCAAAGGTCGCGAGACTTGAAGGGGAGGGGTTAAAGCACATTCAGTCATCTCTACAGAGGCCCAGCGTGTGGCGAGAGAGCCCAGCTAACAGGTTTTGGATCCCAGAATATTCCTGGGAAAATAGGGTGGACGTTCCCGAAAAGCTAATTTTCCCAGTTTTTCCCAGAGGTCTGTTGAGCATTATTTCCCCGCAAAATTTTTACTGTGACTTGTCCGGATTGAATAAAATATTCAAAGACGTTCTCGTCTTTTATTACACCCTCACTGTCAGGTTCTCCCACTCAGGTGTCCTCCTTCCACACACAGAACAGGTGACACAGGTTCCACTGACACAGGTCTGCAGACATAAAGGGACTGTTGCCATGTTACAGAAAGTTTTTCAGTTTTTTTATCTACAAAATCTGACAGCGGCGCAGGTCCTGCCCAAAATACTTGTCCTGGTCGAGGTTTGCTCCTACGTAACATTCTTAAACATGCGTCTTTCAGAAATAAGGCCCCCAACGGCCTGCAGAACATGCAGATAAAAGGTTCTCTTGTGGACTGAACGTATGTAGAGGCTTATTCCACTGCCTGAGGACTGTCGGCAGAACCCTATTGGCTGGTGTTACTTTCCCAGCAAGGAGGGGGAGGAGCCCCAGCGCCCAAAATCTCCAGCAGGGGGAGCCAAAGTAATCATCCTGACAGTTCCACACAGCACTGAGTAGAGCTGTGCAACACAGACTGGGGATGGGGGGGGGGGGGGTTGGGTGGGGGTGGTTGGGGCTGGGGTAGACATATATATTAATAGATTAAAAGATAAATAATAAATGATAATTGGGACTCCTGGATAAAAGCATAAAACCTAGATAAAACAGAGATTTAGGGGAATTTGGCAATGTTTTTTCTTGCTCCTGTGTTGCCGAACAGTCCTGGCCCACAGTTGCCCATCCCCCGCATGTTTGGCTTTGTCGACTTTCATGAACGGCCATGCTGTACTGGTCCTTCTGTTTTGTGTCTCTGTGTTTACATGTCCCTGCTCTAACCCTCTCTCCCCCTTTCTTTTCCTCCTCTCCTTCTCATATTCCTAACCCCACTCTCTTCTTCCTCCTCCTCCTTTTTCTTTCCCCCCTGCTCTGTTTTTCTCTCCTACCTTCTTCTCCTCCTTTCTTACTCCTTCTACCCTCTCCTCTTACTCCTCTCCAGTGTGATCCTCACACTAGTTTCCACAGCTTCCCTCTCCCTCTACCCCCCTAGCCCCCCCTTACTTGCCCCCCAGGCCCCCGTGCCCCCCCCCCCCCCCCGGGGCCCTACTTGCCCCCCCCGTTGCCCCCCCCCCCCGGGGCCCTACTTGCCCCCCAGGCCCCCATGCCCCCCCCTCCCCCCCCCCTCCCGGGGCCCTACTTGCCCCCCCCGTGCCCCCCCCCGGGGCCCTACTTGCCCCCCAGGCCCCCGTGCTCCAGCTTGGTGCTGCCGCTGCGGCCCCAGCAGCTGGCGGCGATGCTCATGCTGCGCTGTCCCCTCTCCACCCGCTCGCGCTCGCTCTCCGACTGGCTCTGCGTGCGCTCGGGCCGGGCGTGGCCGTGGGCGTGGCCGGGGGCGTGGCCCCCCGTGGGCGAGCTGGGGGCGGGCTGCGAGGAGATGGTGCGCAGCAGGTGGTTCCTCTTGCGCAGGAAGTCGCTGTTGGTGCCCAGGCCGAAGCTGCCCTTGCGCAGGACCATGCGGCTGCCGCCCGTTTTGGCGGGGCGCGAGCGGTGACCGTACTCCAGCTGGGACAGGTGCGCCGCGTAGCCGTCCGTGATGAACTGTGGGGCGGAGAACAGGTCCCTGAAACACAGGTCCCTAAAACACTACTCACTCCTAAACCCAGCCAGGCCTAACCCAGCAGGCAACACCTACTGGACCAGAATTCCTCAGAATTCTAGGTCAGTGTTCTAGAACTCTGTTGCTTTCAGTCACCAGCAGTGATTGTGACATCAGCATTAGAATGTTCAGTTAAGAACATTCTAATCATACGTTAGGAGGTGTTAAACTGCATGGCCTTGCTGTGAGTTATCACCTGGCGGTCGTCTGAGAGCTCCAGGTGAGAGGTGTTAGACAGCGATGAGGGGGCGCTACCTGACACTGGTGCTGCATCTTCTTGGTGGGACGTCCCACGATGTAGATATGGGAGGGGGACAGGCCGATGGAGGAGTACACAGAGATGTCTTTCGTGGACCCGTAGCCAGCGAACACCTTCATGTGAGCCTGTGGATGTAGTTTATTGAGTGGCACCTCTGCATTATACACTCGCTTTCACCCCTGTCATTCTGCACTCTGCCCCACCCAGCCCCACCCAGCCCTGCCCAGCCCCGCCTACCACCCACCCTGCTATACCCACTCACTTGCCCACACCCTGTACCCCAGCCGTGGCCAGCCCAGCCCAGCCCTGCCCAGCCCCACCCAGCCCCGCCTACCACCCACCCTGCCACCCACTCACTTGCCCATACCCCAGGCTCTCCCCAGCCGTGGCCAGCCCGCCCAGCCCTGCCCCAGCCTACTCTACCCCCAGCCCTGCCCCAGGCTCTCCCCAGCCTCCGCCCAGCCCTGCCCCCTAGGCCCCACCCGCCCCACCCCCTAGGCCCCTCCAGCCCTGCCCCCCAGGCCCCTCCCCGCCCCAGCCTCGCCCCCCAGGCCCCTCCCAGCCCCCTTGCAGCCCCGCCCGGCCCTCACCTCGCAGATGAGGGCCTTGAGGAAGTTGGCCTTGTGGCGCAGCGGGTCGTGCACCAGCCCGTCGCAGAAGGACACGATGCCGTGGGGGAAGTTGTGCTGCGAGAGCCAGGCCACCACGCGCTGCTTCTGCATGTCCGGGCGGCCCGTCACGTAGATGATCAGGTAGCCCAAATCCTGCCAGTGCCTGAGGGTGGGGGGGGGGGGGGGGGGAGCAGGGAGAGAGAGAGAGATTAAGAAATAAAAATGTAGCGTGCTCTAGGCCGAGATTACTCCATGTTAGAATACCTCACTATAGTTAAAAACCCAAAACAAAGACACTAACGATGCTTTAACAATGTGCGATGACTCACAGCCAAAATCAAAACTGGTCTCCACGAAAAGACCTGGCTGGCAGAAGAGAACAGGCTGTGTGTTCACTGCAATCTGGCAGAGGTGCAGACAGAGGCTTTCCACTTTCCTGCCCCAAGTTAACTCTCAATCAGAAACAGATATTTTCCCAAATTCACTGCACAAACTAATCAATTCCAATACCTATCAGGACCAAATAAATGAAAAATTGTTCTAGGGGAAGAGGATATCGCAGTAGAGGTGGCAGCACAGTATGCCTCTGTCTGAAATAAATTAAGAGAGGGTGTGGACTAAATATTGGTATAAGATATTATTGTGTTCAGTGTTAATACTGACAGGTTTCTTGAATCGATACATTTAAAACGAAATGTCTTTTGATCGGGCTGTGTGTACGTGTGTGTGTGTGTGTGTGTGTGTGTGTGTGTGTGTGTATTTGCATATGTGTATGGGGAGAGGTGTTGTTACTCTTTTTATACCCTCTTCTTGTTTGTAGGGGTTTGTTTGTCATTTATGTATCTCACTGCTTTTGCAACACAAGTTTACTTGTCATGCAAATAAGGCACATTTGAATTTGAATTTGAGAGAGAGAGAGAGGGGGCAGAGAGGGAGATAGAGAGGGAGGAGGCGGGTGGGGAGAGAGAGGGAGATAGAGAGGGAGGAGGCGGGTGGGGAGAGAGAGAGAGAGTTCGCAGGAGAGAGAGAAAGGAACAGGGGGGACTCAGGAGGAAGAGATTTTTAGAGATCATTCAGTGACTGAAATGTCTCTGATTAAATAAGTAAACACAGGAATGACGTCAGTAAGAATATCGCTGTGTGGGCACACCCTAAAAGCACATATTCACTGTTTGAATTTCAACACTGGGAACAAAGAGGGAGAGCCAGGGAGATGAGACATCAAACAGAAGAGTAGATTAAACACACTGTGCGATTGTGTTTTCAGTGTAAAGAAACCAATCTGTGCCTGTGTGTGTATGTGTGTGGGGGGGTGGATGGGGGGGGGGGGCATACCTGACCACATCCACCGCCCCCGCCCGAACCTTCGGGTCACTCCCCATGATGGACACGCTGGCAGCGAACGAGCCGTCGATACTGAACACCACAAACTCCGCCCCCCGTGGCAACACCGTCAGGTAGCTATCCGCAAAGGTGTGGTCTCCCCTACCAGAGAGAGAGAGGGGGAGAGGGGGAGAGAGAGCGAGGGAGAGAGAGAGGGGTAGAAAAAGCGAGGGAGAGAGAGGGGGAGATAGAGAGAGAGAGGAGGAGAAGGACAAAGGAAGAGAGAGAGAAAGAAAGAGGGAGGGATGGAGAGGGGGGTTGGAGATGGAGAGAAAGAGAACCCAGATTACCTTTAACGCATTTGTAAAAAAACTGTAACTTTATTTATACACAACAAGAGCCCGTTCCTGAGCGGTGCCCTTGACAGGTGTCCCAAGGTCAGGCTTTATTCCACGCTGGGCGCTCTGTGCCAGTTTCAGACTCTGCTGACGGCCGCAGAACTGCTATTTATAGAGCGGCTCTATGAATAGCACCTTCTGCACGGGTGGCACATTTCTCAAGTATGAAAAAGTCATAATCTCATTTTTAGTTATAATAGAATTTTTTAACTGCAGTGTGCGAATATCTTTTCAATCTTTACCTTAGAATGTCAAACACACACACGCACACACATATAAGCATAAATTGCATAAATAACATTTTAAAAGTACAGACAGATATTTATCCGGCATATTGCAACTAGGGCATATGTATGTATACCTTACAGCCCAGCCTGACCTGGTTTAGCCTAGCCTGGATTAGCATAGCCTGACCTGGTTTAGCCTAGCCTGGTTTAGCCAAGCCTGGATTAGTTTAGTCTAGCGTAGCCTGGGACTAGCCTAGCCTAGCCTAGCCTGTTGAGAATGCAGGTCAGAGGACTCCGGCACCAGTCTCACCTGACCACCAACTTGACAGGGTAGACCCCGATGCCCAGCCGCTTACTGTCCGGGATGACATAGGAAATCCGGCCGCTGCTATTGGTCAGCTCTGTGTCGAAGTACACCCACTCCCCCGATGGAGGCTGCGTCATTATGTGGATGTCCACCTAGAGGATTAACACACACACACACACACACACACACAACCACACGCACACACGTGCGCACACACAAATACACACACACAACCACACGCACACACGTGCGCACACACACACACACACACACACGCACGTGCGCACACGCACACATGCACACACGCACGCACGCACGCACACACACACACGCACACTTAGTGAATTGTGAACAGACTTCATTATTGACTAAACAGCGAATAGCGGCATCTCCATTTTGATTTGTTTTGTATTTGTTTCCATCTGTATTTTGTTTGGAGGCCTACCTTCTCCCCGGTGAGCGTCACCATGTCCAGGGGGCCGTACATGAAGCGCCCGTTCACCACCTGCTGCCCGTCCTCCGTGAACACCGCGTCGTTCACCCTGTGATTGGCCGTCACGTTCTGCCCCCACAAACCAACACACATCCAGTCACACACCCTTCGCTCCTGAAGGAAATCCCAGCATGCCTCACTCCACAACCCAGCATGCCTCACTCCCCAAAGCCTGAACACCCAGCACGTCTCACTCCCCAAAAACCCAAATTAACGACTGTGCCTCTGCTTGAAGCACCAACACAAGTTGTGGGCAGCTGTTGGCTGGAGGACTACAGGGTCAAAGGTCAAAGGGCACAAATAAACTCACCCTGATCTTGACATGGGTCCTCTTCCTCAGCCATTTCTCCCGGGGTTTGGAGGGGGTGAACTCCGACACCTCCTTACCGTCCAGCTCCAGGATGCTGGAGTTCTCGTGCCTCATGACCTGTACAGGGGAGAAAATAGGAGGAGAGAAGGAGAGAAAGAGGAAGAGAATGAAGGAGAGGAGAGGAGGAAGAGAGGTGAGAAAGAAGAAGAGGAGAAGAGAAGCAGAGAGAGGGATAGAGGGTAAAAGGAGGGGATAAGGATGACTTTGATGACACATTTGCAAATAATCTGTAGCTAATTACTCAATTAGCTAATTATCTGTAGGTAATTACTCAATTAGTGAATTCTCTGTAACTAATTATCAAATTAGCTCATTATCTGTAGCTAATTACTAAATTATATAATTATACACCAATATTGGTTCATTAGACTGTAGAAAACAATATCAGGACACAAGAATGGTCTTCACAGAATGAATATTGCATCAGTTTATCATTGAGTGAATAGGGCTAAATGTGGGATCATATAAACGAATGGGCTCAGCCAGCAGCAGCAGAAGTTAGCGTGTAATCCTGAAAGCGATGACCCTCCAGAAACACTCTACAGAAGAGGACTGTGACGGTCTGGAGCACCCACAGCACCCAGAGGAAGGCTGTGTAGGACATCCTGTTTGCTTTATTACATCTCTCTTCTGCAGACATCCCACCTTGAAGCCAAACCAGACGGCAGATTTTGAAAATGAGATTTTTTTTTTTTTGGATAATGTGGAATGGCGGTGTCCACCTGGGGCTGGGTCGCTGAACGCTTTCAGCAAAGCACTTAATCTCCACCGTTCAGATACAAACATCGTCTTACAACACGCGCCACAGAAACGCCGGGTTAGAGAACACAAAAGACATGATATGAAAGAATTGTCAGACGCCCTAGATTTGACTGTCTGCCACACAAATAAATAATGTACATCACTATACTGTTAGGAAGGCCAGAGACGATTCGGGCTACTCGTCACTATGGGTTTTACTGTTGCCGGGGGCAACAGCAGGATGAAAAACTATTGAATAATAAAAGGGTGAGACAGTCAATGACCTCACTAACACAGAGACATTGAACAGAGAGTTTTTTTGTCTTTCGCAATCAGAATGATTCATAGCACTGTAAGATTATGAGCAGCCTGGTCAGGCTCATAGTGCTGTAAGGTTATGAGCAGCTTGGTCAGGCTCATAGTGCCGAAAGGTTATGAGCAGCCTGGTCAGGCTCATAGTGCTGTAAGGTTATGAGCAGCCTGGTCAGGCTCATAGTGCTGTAAGGTTATGAGCAGCCTGGTCAGGCTCATAGTGCTGTAAGGTTATGAGCAGCCTGGTCAGGCTCATAGTGCTGTAAGGTTATGAGCAGCCTGGTCAGGCTCATAGTGCTGTAAGGTTATGAGCAGCCTGGTCAGGCTCATAGTGCTGTAAGGTTATGAGCAGCCTGGTCAGGCTCATAGTGCTGTAAAATGAGTCAGGCCAGGTGCAACTCACCTGTTGGAGCAGGAAGGACACCATGGTGGTGTAAGGGGAGGGTTTACCTGTCGGAGCAGGAAGGACACCACGTCGGTGGTGTGGGGGGGGGGGGTGCAGGGAGCAGGGGGGGTTTACCTGTCGGAGCAGGAAGGACACCACGTCAGTGGACTCCCAGTAGGAGGCGTGGAAGAGGTGGGGCAGGGCAACGGTGGGGAAGGCGGTGAGAGCATCGGGGCAGTACAGGGCAAAGTCCATGCGCTTAGTGCCCCACCAACGAGCAGCAACTGCGGGAGACACACACACACACACACATACACACACACAGAAACAAACACACACACACACGCACGCACGCACACACACACACACGCACAGAAACAGACACACACTCATTAGATCAGTTTGCTAAGTTGCCCATTTCAGCTGAACATGGCCGCCGTTCCCAGCACGTCCAGGACGGCGTTCCGCTGGTCTCCCGAGCGAAGAGCGGGCGGGTCGGGACCAAACCACCAGGCGGGATCATTCAGAGAACAAAAGCGGTTCCAACTCGACTCGGTTTCTCACAGACATGAGTACGGACTCTCTCAAAATAGCCAAGCCAGGCCAGGCCTAGTAATAGTTCTTCAGCGAGAACCGGTTAATCGAGGGGCTTCTGAAACCCAGTCAAAGGGAGGAGAACGTTTATGAAACACAGCGTGAGCATCACTGTCATCGTCAGGTTGCCGGTACGCACTGCTGGCATTTAAAAGGTTTGTTGATGGTACCAACAGACAAATGGCGAGTAAACACCAAATAGTTCAGGAATAGATTCTGCTGATCAGATCAGCTGTACCTGCAACCCTGAAGTTACCAGCTCAGTTCCCCAACCATAACAGCACTCTTGAGTGCTCGCAGCTCAAAACACAAGAAGAAGAGGCGATGATGTCAGCATTCACCTAAGGCTGGACTGGGGCGTGGTAGAGCTACAGCTAGCAATGAGCTAGCAATGAGCTGGCTTCTACAAAAATATCTATGTCAACAGGAAGGGGGTGATAGTGAATTAGCTAGAGCTCTACACTAGCGATTCAAGGCTAAGAGCTAGCATAGCGCCAGCTCCTACAAGGTGAGGTCGACAGGAGGGCTAAGGGACGGGGTTAGGGGTTCGAGGCCCTGACCCGATTCCCCTCCAGAATACCTTGCAGAACATCCAGTTGTGGGTCCCGTGAGACCGAACCCCAGACCCGGTCCGCTATAGGGGTAGAGCCCGCACAGCAGCTCTCTACCACATCCCAACAGCCCAGGTCTGAGCCAATCACAGCCCTTATACGGGACTCGGGGGTGGGGCTTCTGGGGAATAGTTTATCGCAGGGCGGGGAGAGCTGGGATAAGCAACAACGTTTTTGGTAATGTTTAAGCTGCTGTGCGAGCGCTATGAAAAAATAAAAAATAAATAAAAAACACGGGAAAAGGCATTAAGGGCGGTCAGAATTAAATATAAAGAACTTTATGAAAACTCTTTTAAATATTGTTTAATGTACACCAGGGCACTGCACAGACTTCAGTCACTGCACAGCTGGACAGCAAACTGGCCCCAGAACAGTGGTTAACACATACAGCCTCGAACACTAGCTGCCTGTTCTACACACTGTCTCCTGTGTGTACAGTGAAATTACATCCTGATCCAACCCTAACCCTAACGCTAACCCAACCCTAACACCCTAACCCTAGCCCTAATCCAACCCTAACACCCTAACACCCTAACCCAACGCTAACAACCCAACCCTAACACCCTAACCCAACGCTAACAACCCAACCCTAACACCAAGTTGATTGAATCCATGTTTTAATATCCAAGACACAAGAAACACTTGATTTTTGCATATTTTGCATATTCAGCACATTGGGGTTACAAGGGAGGAAGAAGACACCGGAATGCCATTCTTGACATTTAATGAGAATGGAGCCTGATGGTGATTTCAGCAGACAGACCAACAGGAAGACAGCACGGGATTATGGTCAAACAGCCCGTCTACTGGCATGCATTTCAGAGGAGCTACCTCGTATTTCTTCTTCAGATATTTATCTAAAACTGGGTATTTTTGGGTAGCCAATATGAGTATTCATCTGTGTGAAATATGTGCAGTTAGGGACCGTGTCTGTTTTCTGCACACAGGTTTTAGTGTGTGAGGTCTGAAGTGGGTGCGGTGTCAGGAGAGATAGCCTGCAGGCGAAGGACGGAGAGAAGGAGTGAGAGAGAGAGGGAGAGAGGGAGAGAGAGACGTGGGGCATGAGGACACTTACTGTTGACTATGTTGGAGGCAGTATAAGTGTCTGCCATTCCTGAGACCTGGCTGCCAATGCTGACCTCACTGGCTCTCCGTAGCCCGCGGCAACGGGGGGCCGTAACGGGGGAGGGGGGGCACCAACTGTCCACCAACACACCCCCATGAGACTGAACAACGTCTGCTACGGATTCGAAACAAGGAGATCCCGTTAGACAAGACATTCCGCAGCAACGGAGAGAGAGCAGGAAGGAGAGGGGAGAACAGGAAGGGAGGGAGGGAGGGAGGGATGGGACGGGGGGATGCAGGGAAAAGGAGGTAGGAGGCACAAGGGGAGAAAGCGGAGGATGAGGACGTTGGCATTCCGAACGGAATGGAAGGTCTGTTGTCGCACATTGATGACACGGTCAGGCATAGAGCAGTCACAGCAATCACAGACAGGTACACAGAGGTCACACAGAGGTCACAGTGAGGTCACAGTGAGGTCACAGAGAGGTGGACTGAACATGACACTGAATATGTTGGTAAAGACAAAACATGATCTCCATGAAAAGTCCATGAGAAGTGCCACACGGGTCTGGTTTTGGCCCACTCGTATTTCCCCACAAAAATCACATCTGATCTCTGTTCTGACAGATCAGCTTATTCAGGAGACACTCTCCTCAGAGGACCTTTGACCTTTGAAGGGATCACAATCACACGATGCAGGAGACATGCTTGTATTGGTGGCGTATGCCACATTTTTTTTTTTTGTTTTTTTTTTTTTTTTTTTTTTTTTTTTTTTTTTTTTATTTTTTTTTTTTTTTTTTGTGTTTTTTTCTTTCAAATCAGAAGCATACAGCCACCAGTACAATAATTAAACTGTGTTTCAGATCAACAGCAGAGGTTGAATTCTGTTCCTTAATATTAAAATCTTCCGTGAACGTAAGAGAAAGAGAAACTTAATCCAGTTTTATTACACCATGTGCAGATAAGCCTGAAGTGAAAAAATTAATATTTTCATGGTATTGCAGCTCTGTGAAAAAAAAAACAGTCTAATATGGTGCTTAATTTCCTGCGGGATCGCCCCTCTGGATTAAATGAGACTGACAGAAGAGGCCAATGGGAGCGCATGCAGCCTGATTAATCCAGAGGTCAGAGGTCACACAGCCTGTTCTGGGTGCAGCCAGGAAGTGTGAAAGGCGTTAATGTCGCAGCGACGCCCCAGAGGGGAGCGTGTTAATGAGGTCATGCGTCATGTGACTGGGGAGGCAGGCTCTGTGATCACAGCACAGCGAAGCGGGGGCAGTTTGGCCTGTTCCAGGGGACGCTCCTCGTCCAGAGAGACCCCCGTCCCAGCGCTGACGTGACCGGGGTCTGTGCTCCTGGCCCCGTGGCCCGTGAAGCCCCTGTTCCTGCAGTCTGGGGACACTGGGAATCGGGGTTTTTTGTGGTCACTTCCACTTCAGATCAGCCCAAAATGCCCACCTGGAACGGCCAAACCCAACGCCCTTTCCCCGTGGCCCAGACAGCTGCACAGATTCTATAGACACACCAGATACTCAGCTCCTGTGTTCATTCCATCCTCTCTGCTCCTTAACTACAGGAGGTTCCAGTGCAGTATTACAGCACAGAACTGTAACAGAATGTGAGAGTGTTTATTAATAATAATAATAATAATAATAATAATAATAATAATAATAATAATAATAAACTTTATTTATATAGCACCTTTCATATCATATGTCATATGTTTATGATGTCATAGAAGGGCAGAGCGCAGTACATTAACAGAATGTGAGAATGTTTATGATGTCATAGAAGGCTGCAGCACAGTACATTAAAGCCACAGATATTATAGGCACACCAGATACTCAGCTCTCTGCTTCTCCTTAACTGCAGGTTTCCAGTTGGTTGCAGGAGTTTCTGGTGCTATGACTCTGCACAGAATGCCTAACGTCTCAGAGCTGTCCTTGGGGAGTTTTTAGGTTGATGAATTTTTATGAAGATGCATCAAATTAGAATGTTTTTGAATCAATGGTGAGGAGATACAATGTTCACCATTAAGGACAGGAAGCTGAGTATGAACAGTACCTTTTTATTTTAACTCCATATTCTTTATCTCTAACAGTTTATGTTCCATATATTTTTACCTTCTTCGATAGTTCCTTTTATTGCACTTCTTTTAATTTAGATTGCTCTATTTGTTTTATGTTCCATGAAGCACTTCATGATGCATCCTACATACAAGAAGTGCTATGCAAACATTATTATTATTATTATGACTATCTGGTCAGTTGACAGAATCTGTGACAGCATTCCCACCACCATGGCAACACAGCAGGCGCCTATGGGCGGAGCCACGTTCAGACGAGACGGGGGCGGGGTCAGGAGGCGGGGTCAGGAGATGGGACAGGGGCGGGGTCAGGAGACGGGACAGGGGCGGGGTCAGGGGGGTGGAGTCACACAGGCACACAGCAGACTGACTGAAAAAGGGAGAGGCTACACACACTCCAGAGGGGCGGGACAGGGGCGGGGTAAGGGGGGTGGAGTCACACAGGCACACAGCAGACTGACTGAAACAGGGAGAGGGTACACACACTCCAGAGGGGCGGGCTGGGCCGGCCAGTTTAGCACGGGCACGGGGATGCAGGTCTCACTGACGCCCTCCGAGCAGCGCGTGGAGTACTGGGCCCCCGCCTCCGCCAGGAGCTGAGGGTTGTTCTGGACTGTCTCCACTGGAAGGGAGGGGCGGGGCAAAGGGGCAAGGGGGCGGGGTCGGGCAGGGGGCGGGGTCGGGCAAGGGGTGGGGTTGCAAAAAGGGGCAGGGTTGGGAAAAGGGGCGGGGTCAGACAGGGGGCGGGGTTGGGGAAAAGGGCGGGGTCAGACCGGGGTTGGGAAAAGGGGCGGGGTCAGACAGGGGGCGGGGTTTGAAAAGGGGTGGGGTAGGGGCAAGGGGGCAGGGGGGTTGGTTGGGCAAGGGGGTGGGGTTGTGGACAGGGTCAGGCAAGGGGGTGAGGTTGGGCATATTCGGGCACGGTCAGGCAGGGGGGAGGAGTCATGTAAGAGGGAGGAGTCCAATGGGAGAGGAGTCATATGGGGAGGGAGTTCGGCAGGGGGAGGTGTCAGGTTGAGGGCAAAGTGAGGGCGCGGGGGCAGGAGTTTGGTCATGAGCAAGGGTGTAATGAGACAGGGTTAGGGTTAGCCAGGGGGAGGAGTCAGGTGGAAGGGCGGAGTCAGGCCAGGGGGAGGAGTCAGGTGGAAGGGTGGAGTCAGGGCAAGGGGGAGGAGTCAGGAGTATGAGGGGGTGGGGCAAGATGGCCAAGAAAGGAAAGAAAAGACAAGGAACAGACAAATAACAGATATGTAGCCACGAAAAACCTTAGGACAGGACCACTGTCACCAGTGAAGCTCTTTCATGTGAAACTGCCACTTTAGGATCAAGAGTCCCTGTTTAGTGCAGCCTGAAACAAACCCATCTGGGGCTGGGCCAGGCTGTCTGGCTGCCACACCCAAAACCTCTCATTACCCCTGGTGCACTCTGACCCCTCTGCACCAAAGCCCCTCCCTCCCCAGCAGGAATGGAGCAGCCCCCCCCCCCCAATCATGGAAAATCTACAGGATGCGCAGTTTCCCTTGATGAGGCAAAATCCTCCTACAGTGAAGGTTCCCAAAAACATGTTCATCACCCAGAAGCCTCGTTTTTCCACATTTTACCAAACAATAACAACACAGCAATATTTTATATTATATAAGTACAGTTGTGTAGGTGATATCCCACAGAGTGTGTGAATATTATAATTTAAATATAACTTAATGTTATTATCAAAATCAATATAATGAGAGTGGACTGATTGGGCCCAACAGCAGCAGCAAACAGC
>CM045892.1:1035000-1070000 GCA_025169545.1 Anguilla japonica
GGTTAGGGCTCTACAGAGGGACCATGTCTCACACTCAGGGAGGCTAATGGGTTAGTACTGGGTCTGGGGGGGGGGGGGGCTCTACTGCGGCTCCGGCCCACGATGCACCTGGGCCGTGCTTTTGTTTACTTACTGCCGAGGGGCTGGTTACCATGACGCGGGGAATGCCGGTGCTGCCAGCGGTGAGGCTAGCGTAGCCGCACATCTGAACACAGAAGGACAGACAGACTGTGGGAGGAGCTTCCACACACCTGGACCCCGCCCCCACACACCTGGAACCTGCCCTCTGCCCCGCCCTCCTGCCACCACCCCCCAAATAAACACACCTGTAAATTACCCTCCTCCGATTACAGTTAGAAAGCAGAATCAGGGTGCTGTTCCACTATGTATGTTTTGGTTGCTTCTCACTTACTGTGAGATGGACCAATCAAATGACCATATTGGTGACTGTAGCCTTGTAGTTTAATCTCAGCTGTCAGCACCCATTGCTGGTGCTAATGATCCCATGCTGGTCCTTCCGCTAAAATGGGAGCCACAGGTGTGTGCTGCACCTGTACGAGTTTCGCAGAGGAACGTACCTCAGGGATCCGCTCCCCACTGTCAGCCACAGTGTACTCCCCGCCCGATTCCGGGTACAGCTCTCCTGAAAACACAAACAGGAAGTCCGGTTCTACTCCATCCTGCTCGGAACGTTCATGAGGTTTTAGCATGTCGGTTCCCTGCCCAGTGGAACTGTGGATCACTAGGGGTTGGGTGGATTGAGAGGTCCTTTCCACTGATAGACCAGATTAAATCAAACACTGCTCTCGCAGTGTATGTGTATTCTCAGGTTCTATGTTTGAGAACCTAGAACCTCAGGATAAATACTGACAAGAACAGGCTTTTCAGTCCATCCAGGCTCATCATTTACCAACAGGTTACACAGCATCCAGCACTGCATCAAGTCTGGACTTGAACATCCCAGAAAGGGTTGCGACCTCTACTACATGACCCGTCGAGCTGCTCCACACACGGTCAACTCTCTGTGTAAAAGTACTTCCTGAGGTCAGCTGCAGAGCAGGCTACAGGTCAACTCTCTGTGTAAAAGTACTTCCTGAGGTCAGCTGCAGAGCAGGCTACAGGTCAACTCTCTGTGTAAAAGTACTTCCTGAGGTCAGGTGCAGAGCAGGCTACAGGTCAACTCTCTGTGTAAAAGTACTTCCTGAGGTCAGCTGCAGAGCAGGCTACAGGTCAACTCTCTGTGTAAAAGTACTTCCTGAGGTCAGCTGCAGAGCAGGCTACAGGTCAACTCTCTGTGTGAAAGTACTTCCTGAGGTCAGCTGCAGAGCAGGCTACAGGTCAACTCTCTGTGTAAAAGTACTTCCTGAGGTCAGCTGCAGAGCAGGTTACAGGCCCTTGTCCATCACGCACCTTGGGCCTCCTCTGCCTCCGCGGCCTCGATCTTGTCCATCAGTTCGTTGGAGCTCCATTTGGTGATCTCTTTGGGAAAGGCTTCCTCGTTATCAGAGAGATCCTCTGGCAGGGCGAGAGGGGAGAGAAAACCAAACCTGTCAATCACTAGCGAGGGGGCGGGGCTTCTGCTTAAGCTCATTTTGTGTTTTAGTGATTTTTAAAAATAAAAATCAACATGAAATGTTTTTTTTAGTTTTTGTCTTTTTGATAGTTTATGAGGCAGGTAAGGAAGAGAGAACTTTGGCCAGATAATTTTGCCTCTCTTTCTGTTAAACGCTACTTCACCACATGGTGTCACGTTGACGACATCCTATAGGCTAACAAAGCCCGTCTAACCATGGGCACCTCCTGCTTGGCCTTATTCCAGACTCCACTGCCAAGCTAGCATTGCAACATGTGGAAAGTATTTGGGAGAAAATGCTACAGTCTGTTGGGATTACTACGATCCTGACTGTCCCAGACTTACTGATTGTTGTTTGGTCCTGTTTTTCATTAAAGGATTCAAGGCTTCAGGCTAGTTTGAGATGGTTTGCAAAAGTAAATAAATGTTTCAAAAGAATTTGATTTATTGTTTATTTTACACAATAACTAGTTTAAACCTCTAAAACTTTACCCCTAAAAAATGGGGTACCCAACCGCAACCCCCCCCCCTGCAAAAAAAAAATACAACAAAACAAAGCATTTCCAAAAAATGGAAATGAAAAAAAAAAACTAAAACTCGGAAACACACTCTTAGAATCAACGAAAACTAAACTGAAATTGAAATCAAAATTGAAAACTAAATAAAGACCAACAAAAAATGTAAAACTATCATAACCCTGGGCCACACTTCTATGACCACAGCACCCAAAGCTCCAGGCTGGACTCAGAGGAGCTGATCCAGGGTCAGTTCTGATTAGTATCTCACAGCTCAAGGTCAAGCAGCTGTTTGTTTATTCATTACTGGCTTTACTGCTGCTCAGCAAAGATAAAGACTAGGGGCCCGGACCAGGCCGAGGACTTCAG
Organism: Anguilla japonica; assembly: GCA_025169545.1. Taxonomy (NCBI): domain Eukaryota; kingdom Metazoa; phylum Chordata; class Actinopteri; order Anguilliformes; family Anguillidae; genus Anguilla; species Anguilla japonica. Next base: position 1,037,458 of record CM045892.1, read on the forward strand.
GATCCTCTGTCTTTGTGCCCCACCCATCCCCCTGAAAGGGGCGGTTCCCAGATCCACCAATCCCTGCGCAGGAAGAGTGGCAGTCTAAAGGGTGGCTCAGGAATGTGGAGCCCTCAGGCCCTGTGGGGCGAGGCGCCCCTGTCCTGCCCCCGTGGAGGATCCACCACGCCCCCCCTCACTCCGTTCCGTACGAAATCAATCACTTCTGCAGTCCCACTTACAGACAGGCTGCCATTCAGAGTTTCACATTCAGACATTCCCCAGAGGGAATACACAGCACCCTCTGAGCAAGCATGGGGAAATACCACCCTCCCTGAACCTTTAAACGATGACCCAGCCGAGCTCCTGGAACATGGAGGAGGGGGTGGACGCAGAAAAGATGCTTATTCCACAGGAAATGGATATAGCCCACCCAAAAACAACACAATGCTGTTCTCTTACCAGCTGGTTTGGACAACCGGCAACAGCACTGGCCATCGAAGGCCAGTACCCAGCCCCAGGATCGTCCACACAATCAGACATGAGAATGAGCAAAAAAACACTTCAGCCACAGGCTGGCACTGCTCAGAGCAAGAGACTGTGCGTGATTACACTCTCCCCACAAAACATTTCCAGAGCGTTAGATTCCCGTCCGTGTTCCGGGTGTGATGAGAACGTTCCTCGGCCGATCTTGGAACGTTTCATTGTTCTATCAAAGTGCGTTTCATCATTCCAAGCCAGTTCTATAAAAGTCGCAGCAGGATGATGAGCCAGGCGGTGTATAAACACCCCGGCAGCCTCCCCGAGGGTTATCTTTACCAGCTACGCAGGACACGCGCCAAAACTCATTAAAAGAGTCTTCCGCGCAAACTTATTCAAATGGCATGTTTAACGTTTAACGTCGCCAACATTCCTGATAAAATGACCGTGAATGACCGTCCACAGTCCAAACTCTTTTTAACTTGCGTAATAAAAACTGCACAATAATAAAGTCCGTTCCCACTCCTTGTGGCTTAAATAAACAGCTCAAGGGACACGCCGGAATTTGCACAAACAGACACGCCTGGAACATTTTAAACAAATAAAAACCCTTAGCCGGGTCAGAAGCTGGCTGTTCCCCCATCCAGCTGTGTCAGTGTAATGGACTTGGGTACGAGCCAGGAGGCCCAGACGACACCCATCCCACACGGGCAGGTACCGGTACAGACCGTTCTGCGGTGCTCTCTCCGGCCCGGGACATCACCGGACCACACTGCCTACCGGAGTACACAGGACAGCTGCACCCCGGTGGAACCTTTTTACCCCGATGCAAATCGAGAGGCTCGTGTGGTGCTGGTTGTGTCTGCTTGTGTACCACTGGAGTAAGTCTCTGGGTGAGTAACACGCACATACGAGGTGTGTAAGGAGGAAACCCCAACACTAGTCACTACTACACTCCCTGGTAAAAATATAATAGATGTCAAATTTCACATTTATTTTTTACCCAGAATGCACCCTGGCTTTTGCCTATATACACCATAAAATGTAGTGACTCTAATGTGAGCTGAAATTAATGAGGAACCTGTTTGGTATGAGGAGCAGCTGACAAGCAGGAAACATCGTTTATGTGCATAAAAGAAGATGAGCAGCAAAACTGCCGGTGAACTACATTAAAGGAAAAAGAGCATTAAATATTTCACACAAACCAGAGATTTTCCGCCGTCCACTTCACACGAAAGCAAAACATTCACTGGAGGAGTGAAGTTACTGGATGATTTAAATTGGTGTTATGATATGAAGTGAGGAAAAAATGTTACTTTGTTTAAATAAACAATTTTAACATTTCAGTCTCCGGAATGTTTCTGTCTCACTGCACCCAGGCGCCCCCTTCTGGTCAATCCTACACCCACAGTCTGCCTGGACAAGCTACACATGAAAGTGTCCTCCCCACTCTCTGCCGAGCTCATCTGGTGGACTACTGGCTAAAATGAGCCAATAGCTGATGTCACATCTGATGACAGGGGGGGGGGGGGGGGGGGCTGGGGAAATGGGGAGAGAACGGCGGTGCGACACGGCGGTACTGGGGACAGCGGGCGGGCCGGCGTTACCGTGCGCGTCGAAGAACTCCTCGTCCGAGCTGTCCTCCGAGTCCCGCGCTATGCTCTGCATCCTCCACTCAGAGATGCTGTGGCGGGAGGGGCTTCCTGGAACAGCAGAGCGCACCGATTGGTTCAAATCCCTGTGAGTGGCAGGTAACGTACAGTAGCCCCGCCCATTTTGGGTTTATTCATCCTCCCATCATGACTGTGATAAAGCTGCACCCACATCTATTCCAAAGTGATGAATTCCTCAGACCAAACAGATGCTCAACTCTTCCAGGATACACACTCGTACTGCTGAAGCCAAAACATTCCAGTCTGACGCCCCTCCCTTACACACATCAAGGGGGCTCCCGGACAGTAGTGTGGGTAAGAGGAGAGAAGGAAAAAGGGAGAGAGGAGGGAAGGAGGGAGAGAGGAGGTAAGGACAGAGGGAGAGAGAGAGAGGAGGAATGGAGGGAGGGAGGGAGGGAGGGAAGGGGGGTGTTTTCACATCATCACTCACACTCCAGGAGAAACGGGCTCACAGCTGTGCCTCTGATCCGGGGGGGGGGGGGGGGGGGGGGGGGGGGGTCAGTGGGAGGGTAGATGGTTCTCCCTTACCCCTGTGACATCAGAGCTGCTGCTTCTAAAAATAGTGTGTGAGTATGTATGCCTTTGAGTGTGTGAGTGTGTGTGGGTGTGTGCGTGTGTGTGTGTCTGTATGTGTGTGTGTGTTTGTGTGTGTGTGCGTGTGTGTGTGCTTGTGTGTGTGTGTCTGTGTCTGTGTGTGTGTGTGTGTGTGTGTGTGTGTGTGTGTGTGTGTCTCTCTGTATGTGTGTGTGTGTGTGTGTGTGTGTGTGTGTGTTCTGTCTGTCTGTGTGTGTGTGTGTGTGTGTGTGTGTGTGTCTCTCTGTCTGTGTGTGTGTGTGTGTGTGTCTCTGTGTGTGTGCGTGTGTGTGTGTGTGTGTGTGTGTGCGTGTGTCTGTCTGTGTGTGTGTGTGTGTGTGTGTGTGTGTGCTCTCTGTGTGTGTGTGTGCTTGTGTGTGTGTGTCTCTCTGTCTGTGTGTGTGTGTGTGTGTGTGTGTGTGTGTCTCTGTGTGTGTGTGTGTGTGTGTGTGCATGTGTGAGTGGTAGGGAAGGCAGGGTGTTCTGTGTGACAGGGCAGTAGTGCAGCGGTGCAGTCCCTCAGCCTGGGGGGGGGCTGTCAGTCTGCAGGTTTAATCTGAACAGAGACGTGTCACTCTGACCCTGGGGATCAGCGGGGGGGGGGGGGTCAGGCACAGAGATCACCACCGACCCCACCCTGCCCAGAGTATCCCACAATCCCCCTCTGTCAACTGCATAACACATACACGTACACACACAAGCACTTTCACACACGCACACCTGCACACACACACACACACAAACACACACAGGCTCGCTCTCTCTCTCTCTCTCTCTCTCTCTCACACAGGCTCTCTCTCTCACACACACACAGGCTCTCTCTCTCTCTCTCTCTCTCTCTCTCACACACACACACACACAGGCTCCCTCTCTCTCTCTCACACACACACACACACAGGCTCTCTCTCTCTCTCTCACACACACACAGGCACTTTCACACACACACACACACAGGTTCTCTCTCTCTCTCTCACACACACACACACACTCTCTCTCTCTCTCTCTCACACACACACACACACACAGGCAGGCTCTCTCTCTCTCTCTCACACACACACACACTCTCACACACACACTCCTCATCTCTCTCACACACACACACACACACACAGGCTCACTCTCTCTCTCACACACACACACACACACACAGGACTCTCACCACACACACACACACACACACACAGGCTCTCTCTCTCTCTCTCTCACACACACACACACAGGCTCTCTCTCTCTCTCTCACACACACACACACACACTCGGACTCACCGCCTCTCTTGGACGAGCGGGAGGACCGGGACGAGGTGGACCACTGCTTGGTGAGGGCGGCGCGTGCCTGCAGAGAGTCCACCGCTCCACCAGGGGGCGCCTCCTCAGCCTGCATGTGGCTGATGGCCTCCTTGGCCCCCTGCTCCTTGTCGGGGGAGGCGGGGGCGGCGCCGTTGGGCTCGCCCCCTCCTCGGCGAGGCTGTACTGCGCCATCTTCTGCGCCAGCATCAGCTGCGTCTCCAGCTCCAGCTGCCGGATGTCCTCCATGGTCAGGCCGTACCACTCATCCTGCCAGCACCAGGCCTGCCGGTGCGCTCGAACCATCACCTTCCGCAGCCCTGGGGGGCGGGGGGGCAGGGGGGGGGGGGGGGGGAGGTCAAACAGCTACCTGGTCACAGGCAGTTACAGCGTAATAAGCACGCTCCAGATTGGCCTGTATGGTCGGCTGTTCGCTTTATAAAAATCCCCACAGGAGTCTGTGCTCATTTTAAACGGTGGTAAAGTGCTCTCTGTACCTGTCCTAAAGACAGAGGCGCGTCCTCATCTCTCAAAAACTAGGCATCAGAACATCTCCTGCGGGCCCGGGTCTGCAGGTCCGGTCCATTCCAATGAGTCAATTTAGGAAATTAAGCGAAATTAAAATGAAGAATTATGCCAAAAAACCTACCACAATGTTCTTTGAGGAGAGTTTTTTTCCAATTAACAAATTAAATTTTTATTAATTTCCTGATTTGAGTGAAGTGAAAAGGACCGGACCCCCCCCGAAACCCCTGAACACAGCAGGACGTCCTGTCCGGCCCCAGACTCGGGGGGGGGGGGGGGGGGGGGGGGGGGATTCAGCAGGGGCACCCCCACTCTGAACCTGACCCCCCCCCCCCCACTCCAAATACAGGAAGACTACATGCCACCCCAGACACAGTCAGACTCCCCGCCGCCCCCCCACCCCCCCAGGCACACGCAGTCCCCCCCCCCCCCCCCCCGTACCCCCGGTCCCCGGGGAGCTGAGAGGAAGGGAGCAGCCCGGTCATTAGCCTGACAGCCGCTCCACCGGGCCGGCACAGCCGTGACACTAATGGCCGACCGGAGCAGGAGGCTACGATTACTCCTGACTGCTGCTCTGCTGACCACGCCCCCTTCCCCTCGCCCAATCACACACCCCCCCCCCCCCTCCCCTAACCCCCCCCCCCCTCACAATAACCCCCCCCCCGGGGCTGTTAGATTACAGAGCAGCAAACCCCAGAGTCTCAGCGCTCTGGAGCACAGGGGCTGTAGCACTGGGGTTGCAGGTTTGATTCCCAGGAGGAGCAGCGGCATTGTGACCTTGAGCACAGATGCATGACCTGAACTGCATCATAATAATAATAATAATAATAATAATAATAATAATAATAATAATAATTATTATTATTATTATTATGATTATTAATATCATTATCATTATGTAAGAACGGCAGTCTGTATAAATCACTGCATAGAAGAGCAGCTGTTAAATGCTTAAAATGTCCATGTAAAATCAAAGCACAGATTCCCAGCAGCTGGAAAGCAGAGGCTGGAGATTTAATGCTGTTTAAAGATGGAGGACGTCTGCCTCAGCTGCTGGGTCACGGCACACGCAGTGCGCAGAACACGGAGCGTATGACACAGCCGGCGCTAAGCCAATAAACAGCAAGGAGACCAGAGCCCGTTAGCTGCTCATCTGTCATCGCCGGCCAACCAATCAGATTGCTGCGCCGGGAAAATGAAGTGGTGTCATGTGGGACAAACTGACAAACGGGACTGTGCAGAAAAAAAAGAAATCTGTGAGTAAAACAGAAATGACTTCCAGCGCTCATGTCAGCCTCCAAACAGCCAGTTACCGAGCGCCTGAGTTCCACTCGCCCCCAAAACTCAGAACCGTGCCGGCGGGGTTTCATCTCAACCGGGCTAATCACCACGGAAACAAAGAGCCTTTTTTGGATGGCCCCGCCCATCTCTTTCTCCTCAGTCCCCCAGCCCCCCAGCCCCCCCCCCCCCCCCCGAACACCTGGCGTTCGCCCACACAGAGGGGGGGGGGGGGGGGGGGGGGCGTGCGGGGCGGGGGCGGGTGAGGAAGTCGCCGGGCCCGCACCCACACCGCCGCGCCCCCCCCAGCGCAGCCCGGGCCGGTCATTAGCGCCAGGCGGCGTTTATGTAACCGCTCCGCGAGCTGACTGCGCTTCCGCGAGCTGACTGCGCTTCCGCGCGCGGCCCGGCGTTCGGGGGGGGGGGGGGTGGGCGGGGAGGGGCGTGCTGCGGAGAAGCCAGGACGGATTTAGCACGCCGAGCGCTCGCTCTCCCGAGTTTGGAAAGAGAAAACGAGAGAAAGCCGTCTCGAGAGAGCAGGACTAGCGCGGAGCTGGCGGTGAGTTTGAGGGATCTGTCCATCCTGCAGCTCTGCACTGCGCCGGGGTCAGAAGGGAGCAGAACACTGCAGAGCTCACCTTCGCCTTTTTGTCCCTGTTTTAAAACACTTCTCGGATGTCAAGCAGTTTCTTCCTTTTTATATTTACACGGCCAACTCAAATGGCGGTCGTTTATCTCATTCTGTGCATCAGTCCTGCAGAAGAACATTTAAAGATAGCACAGATTCTGGAGAACCACCAGAACCACTCAGCTCCTGTTTCCTCAGCACTTCAGTACAAAAGCAGTTCCTGTTGCTATATTAGAGTGCAGAATGTCCATTATCACATTATGTCCATATGGTGTGTGTGTGTGTGTGTGTGTGTGTGTGTGTGTGTGTCTCTGTTGGTTGGTGTGTGTGTGTGTGTGTGCGTGGATGAGTGTGTGTGAGTGTGTGTGTGTGTGCATGTCTGTATCAGCCAAGCCCGCCCTAAATTGATGGGGACTGAGAACTGCCAAAATGTTTCAAACAGACAAGCAGATGCCGATTTCACACCTCTCCCCGCGCCATGGCAACGGCCACCTGCAGGTGCACAAGCCTCGACCGCCATCACCGCCATCTCTCGGGATCCACAACGGCACACCTGACTGATTGGCTGACAGTGATTGATAGCAATTACACGCCTACATCACGGATCAGGTACACCTGTGACCACGCCTACGTCACCCAGCGGGTACACACCTACGTCGCCCGGGAGATACACACCTACGTCGCCCGGGAGATACACACCTACGTCGCCCGGGAGATACACACCTACATCGCCCGGGAGATACACACCTACATCGCCCGGGAGATACACACCTACATCGCCCGGGAGATACACACCTACGTCGCCCGGGAGACACACACCTACGTCGTGGATGAAGCGCTCGATCTTGGACTGCATGCCCCAGTAGCGGAACTCCACCTTGCACAGCTTGTAGGCGCACATGATGGGGGCCCTGCCCGGGTCGCTGCCCAGCTCCTCGATCCAGTCGTCCGTCAGAGGCCCCCGCTGGGTCTTCACCGACTTATACAGCCGGGGGTCCTCCTCCGCCTTGTACTCGTGGGGCGGGATTGGGTCCTTCACGATGTCAATCGGGTCTGGGCCAATGAGAAACGACCGACTGTTAGACATGCAAGTAATCTGCCATCCCAGGGTCAGAAAATGATTTCAAATATTTTAACCTGTAGATATATCCTATGAAGTTCCTGCCAGTCACAAAGAAATTTTTTTCTCGAAATACTCAAAATTATTTCGAACAAAATCCTTTCATGCTATTGGATGTTTTTTCATTGAAAATTCTCAGGGATTCTGGAGAAGAGTTTTTCAAATTTTGTCAGAGTTTTTTCCCAGGTATTTCCCCTGTATATCTGACCCAAGTTAGTTCAGGTCTGACCCAGTTTAGCTCACATCTGACCCAGGTTAGTTCAGGTCTGACCCAGGTTAGTTCAGGTCTGACCCAGGTTAGTTCAGGTCTGACCCAGGTTAGCTCACGTCTGCCGCATGCGTTTGTTATCAGCGCTGTGGCCAGATTCGCCGTCGGCCCTGGCGAGGTCGCCATGGAAACCACGTTGATGGAGCGTACATACCGAGACTCCGCTGCCTCCTCTCCGCAGACGACAGGTTGAAGACGTCCACCTGGTTCCCCGTGTCCGGCTTGTAGTACGTCTCGATGTCGATGGAGAACTTCTCCACGAAGGGGCAGGTGTACCTGCAAAGTTCCCGTTCAGGCTCACTCAGACAACAGACCTGCACTCACCACACAGTATAAAAAACTCACAGTACTAAATACACACACACCGGCAACACGACACCAGTACATAAATGCTACTAATTACATGATTAATCTACAACAGGGTGGCCCAACCCTGTTCCTGGAGATCCACCATCCTCAAGGATTTAATTCCAACCCTAACTAAGCACACCTCACTCAACAATTAGAGATCTCCTTGAGCTGTTAATTAGCAGAATCAGGTGTGCCAAATTAGGGTTGAAAACCTACAGAACTGTAGATTTCCAGGGACAGAGTTGGGCAGCCCTGAGCAACAAGGAGGTCTTAAAAGATGCTGAGGACCAGTCAGAGTGATCCGGGCCTCCCGGCCTGTAGGGGGCGGTGTTGCGGGTTCTCACCGTGTGCGGGTGTAGGGGTAGGCGTTCCAGGACTCCTCCTCCACGCGCAGGGCGGCCTTGGGCAGGATGGAGCGGAACCAGCTGGGGATGTGCATGCCGATGTGGTACACCTTGTGCGTGTACTGGCCCGACCCGCCCGGGCCGTCCGTGTACGGCCGGTTCTCCAGGATCTCCACCCCGCTGCCCTCCCCGCACGTCTCCTCCCGGCTCTTCTTCTGCACGGGGGGGACACAAGGTCAAAGGTCAAAGGTCATCGCGTCCCCCCCCCCGATCTCAAGCCTTAGGCCCTTGCGTAGGACAGCTCAGTCCCCCAGCCCTCCCAAACACGTTATAAAATTCCCTATGAAATGGAAATATAAATGTTTAATCAGCAAAAGGTGCATTATTATTCATTTGCAAATGCCCCAATCCAGAACAACTTTGTACAGACAGATTTTTAAAAAAGTTTGCGGCCCGGCAAAGGTTCCATTCTTCTCTCCCGCCACGAGTAACCTGACGTGACCTGACGGCGGCGGCGGCAACAACCAGCGCGGCCTACACCCTGCTTACCACCATGCGCCGCGCTCACGGGTGCCAGAGAGGGTTCTGGGGAACTTGAGGACACGGGGGAACGTACTCACGAAGCAGATCTGGGTCAAATGCATGAACCCGTCAGACTGCAGTACGATCCCCCGCAGAACGCTGACAGTTTTCAGATAAACATCTAAGTCCATTCAATAACTGTCACACACACACACACACACCTGTTAGTCAGAGCAGCTAGACAATCTTTGAAAATAGACAGCTAGTTCTGCTAATATCCAAACTTAAAAATTCTGAACATACAGTATGACTGTACACATGATTGCTTTTATAAGAAACAAGTTTCTTTGAATATCCCCAGGGAATCTGTTGAAGTATTTTCAAATTTTACCAGCATCTAAGGAGTTAAAATATTTCAAATACACACGTCACACACCTGAGCCAGGTCTGAGACTGTAACTAAAGCATCGTGCACAACTAAACTCTGAGCCTGATATGCACTAAACCCCCCAATATGGGGAGCCACAAACCAGCAGATAGAGGGGAAGACACTGAAGGCCCTGGGTACTCCCCTTGGCTGGTACTCATTGGCACAATCTGGCAACCCTGACACCTACAGGGATGACACATTTAACACTTCCTGCTAGCCCGGGGTTAGCTAATGATTAGCCACCCCTGTCTAACAGTGCAGAGAGGGACAAACCCATGGCCAAAGTCCTGGTAGGAAGAGCAGGCAGAGAGTCAAGCAGGCGGATGCTGTTGGCCAACCATGAGCACACCCTGAGGTGCCATCCCCTGTACACTGTGTAAATCACACAGACCTGAGGTTCACCAGACACCCATCTCACCCAACTCTTAACCTCCCTACCCTCGATCACAAAGAGCAGGGCTGCCCAACCCTGCTTCCGGAGATCTACCTTCCTGGTATTGAAATTACTGCTGGGTGCCGTTTGTGAAAAACGCTTCTGTGTTGCGCAGTCTGGCAGTCAGACCCCTGGGCTGCAGTTCTGCTCTGTGCTGCGCAGTCTGGCAGTCAGACCCCTGGGCTGCAGGAGTTCTGTTCTGTGCTGCGCAGTCTGGCAGTCAGACCCCTGGGATGCAGGAGTTACGTTCTGTGTTGCGCAGTCTGGCAGGCAGACCCTGGATGGCAGGAGTTCTGCGGTTCCTGCTTTGGGAGACGGAGACCTCTCCTCTGTGCTCGGGCCTCCTCATCAGTCTCCTGCTCAGCCCTCTCCTCTGTGCTCGGGCCTCCTCATCAGTCTCCTGCTCAGCTGAGGCACGCTCAGGTTTTGGGGCCCGTGTTTGGGGGCGGAGCCAGGCGCGCGCAGGTGGGCGGGCAGAACGCTGCCAGCGGGAAGCTGCTCAGCCGGAGACGTTAAAAAAAACTTCTCTGCGAGATACGGAGCAAAGAAAAGAAAACCCACTCCTTACATTCGGCTTTCGACAAGCGCTCTCCTCAAAAGAGACTCACACGGATTACACTTTTATACGTAATCCATTTATAAAGTGGAATATTTTTACTTAAGCGAAAAGTACCGTGTGCAAAGGGTACAAAGGCAGTGCCACGCCTGGTAATGAAACCCGCAACCTCTTTCGGTGGAAATGTGAATCAGAGCACAGCGATGGATTATTAGTGTGAGTCTGGAGCACAGACTCTACAAACCCAACAGGTATTCAACTCCTGAATCCTGAATCCTCACCACTGAAGGCACTATCTCCCTACGGTACCAGTAGGGAACAAGGAGCAGGGAATAGGGAGCAGTGCGCAGAGAGCAGGGACCTGGGATGAGGGAATAGGGAATAGGGAGTAGGGAACCTAGGGAGCCTAGGGAGCAGACAGCAGGGAGGAGGCAGTAGGGAGCAGGGGGGAGGCAGTAGGGAGCAGGGAGGAGGGGGGAGCAGTAGGGAGCAGGGAGGGGGCAGTAGGGAGCAGGGAGGAGGCAGTAGGGAGCAGGGGGGAGGCAGCAGTAGGGAGCAGGGAGGGGGCAGTAGGGAGCAGGGAGAGGGGCAGTAGGGAGCAGGGAGGGGGCAGTAGGGAGCAGGGAGGAGGCAGTAGGGAGCAGGGAGGAGGCAGTAGAGAGCAGGGAGGGGGCAGTAGGGAGCAGGGAGGAGGCAGTAGGGAGCAGGGAGGAGGCAGTAGGGAGCAGGGAGGGGGCAGTAGGGAGCAGGGAGGAGGCAGTAGGGAGCAGGGAGGAGGCAGTAGGGAGCAGGGAGGAGGCAGTAGGGAGCAGGGAGGAGGCAGTAGGGAGCAGGGAGGGGGCAGTAGGAGCAGGGAGGGGGCAGTAGGGAGCAGGGTGGAGGCAGTAGGGAGCAGGGAGGAGGCAGTAGGGAGCAGGGAGGGGGCAGTAGGGAGCAGGGAGGGGGCAGTAGGGAGCAGGGAGGGGGCAGTAGGGAGCAGGGGGGGGCAGTAGGGAGCAGGGAGGAGGCAGTAGGGAGCAGGGAGGAGGCAGTAGGGAGCAGGGAGGGGGGGCAGTAGGGAGCAGGGAGGAGGCAGTAGGGAGCAGGGAGGGGCAGTAGGGAGCAGGGAGGAGGCAGTAGGGAGCAGGGAGGAGGCAGTAGGGAGCAGGGAGGGGGCAGTAGGGAGAGGAGGGGGCAGTAGGGCAGGGAGGCAGTAGGGAGCAGGGAAGGGGCAGTAGGGAGCAGGGAGGGGGCAGTAGGGAGCAGGGAGGGGGCAGTAGGGAGCAGGGAGGAGGCAGTAGGGAGCAGGGAGAAGGCAGTAGGGAGCAGGGAGGGGGCAGTAGGGAGCAGGGAGGGGGCAGTAGGGAGCAGGGAGGAGGCAGTAGGGAGCAGGGAGGAGGCAGTAGGGAGCAGGGAGGAGGCAGTAGGGAGCAGGGAGGAGGCAGGAGGCAGTAGGGAGCAGGGAGGGGGCAGTAGGGAGCAGGGAGGAGGCAGTAGGGAGCAGGGAGGAGGCAGTAGGGAGCAGGGAGGGGGCAGTAGGGAGCAGGGAGGGGGCAGTAGGGAGCACGGCGCTCCCCCCCCCATGGCTCTCGACAGGCTCATTCATTAGCGGCTGAGCGGCTGTCGGCTCCCCGGCCGGCTGCACAGAGGGGACGGGACACTGCGCAGACGCAGCCCGGCGCGACACACGGCAGGCACACGCCAATTCATTAGCGCGATGACAGGAGCGGCCGCCCCCGGCGCGACGGCCGGCACCAACCCCGCCGAGGAGCCGCGCCGCGCGCCGCTAACGGCCGAGCGGGAGATTGACCCGGGAGGAGCACCACCGCCAAACAATGCTTCACCAACGTTTCCGTCTCAGAATGAGACTTAAAATCTTATTTTCTCCTCTCGAGTAGAAAATATCATCTCAGTGGCGATGTATTTCTCTCATTTAGTAATAAGATTTTGAGTCTAAATTACTTGTTGAGATTGGCTTATTTTTGGTTTTGGTAGCGACCTTTATGCTCCTACTCTCTGCTTCAGTTTTAGTTTTGGTTTGGTTTGGCTTCAGTTTTGGTTTTGGTTTTGGTTTAGTTTGGCTTCAGTTTTTTGGCTTCAAGTCATAAGAGCCTTAATCTTAAGAATTGCTCTTATCACTTGTATTTCTTCCTGTGGCACTTTCGTGTTACCTCCATGCAGCGCTTATATTGCACTTGTATCGTTATCTTGATGTTGTAGTTTGTCATCATGCCTCCTAGTTTGACTTACCACGACTTTCTGACCTAACCTAATCTTACTGTGTGAACTGAACTTAATGAGTTCATGGCTCTGGATAACCGTTACATAATGAGTATTCTATCTTATCAGACCAGAGTTTTGTAGTTGTTCCAATGACCTTTGGTATTCACTTTGGATAAAAGCGTCTGCCAAATCAAGTTCCTGTAATGTACGAAAAATGGCTCCTGCTAAACTGTTTATAAAACTGCCAGACAAAACTCAGGAGAGTTTCAGAAAAAGCCATGGTGACAAAAAATAGGAAATCGTGCCCCCGGACGTCAATCGACATTTTACAGCTCACGTGAGATTTGTAAATTGCCGTCAAAAAAACTAAAAGTGACACAAAACCGGCTGTAAAGCAGAACTGTTCGTGGTGAGACCCCCCCCCCCCCCCCTCCCCCCCCCCCCAGCCCCACTGGGCTCCACCTTTAATTGACTTACAGCGGCTGTTCACACTGTCTCTGTAAATCCTCAGTTCCTGGTAATGAATTCGCAGTTCACTCTTAATTAGGGAGGGCGGGGTGATAAGAGCGGAGGGGGGGGGGGGGGGGGGGGGGGGTGGCAGCACGGTGTCTGGCAGGGAGCTGCCACTACCGGCTCTCTCCATCCTACCTGCATCAGGTGAGCGAGAGCCCGCCCCCCTCTGTGACCTCACCCTCTCACCTGAGCCTCCACTTCTCCACAGAGAAACGAAGGGAAACCAGAGAGGTAGAGGATGTGTGCATGCGCTTCATTTCATTAAAACCTGGCCTTCATCAGCCAATGGGAGCAGGTCCTGTACAGAGCCCCGAGCCAATGGGAGCAGGTCCTAACAGAGCCCTGAGCCAATGGGAGCAGGTCCTGTACAGAGCCCTGAGCCAATAGGAGCAGGTCATGACAGAGCCCTGAGCCAATAGGAGCAGGTCCTGTACAGAGCCCTGAGCCAATGGGATTCTGGGCGTGGCTGAGAGCAGTTTGGAACACCAGGGTTAAACACATCAGATGGAATTTCACTCTTCAGACATCAGTAAAAAACACACAAAAATTCACTAAAATCACAAAAATAGACCGAGGGAAGTGTACTTTTGTAAATGACTAAACTGTAAAATTTCTGCAGATTTCTAACACTGGTGAAAAGAAAATCATCTCCGTTCACCAATAAGCACGTTTTGGGCTTTTAATCTCATGCGCTCCACAGCGCTCAGGGATCTTCGCAGGTGCCCAGTGTTTTAAATGACCATCCTGCCTGGAGCTCAGGTATTTCAGATGCGTGTGAGTGCCATGTGTGTGGAATGCCACTAGAACTCCTCAAAAAAGAGGATCTTTCACTAAACCTGTCGCTCATGGTGGGGGGGAGGGGGCAAAGCAAGGTTGCCCCAGCAACACAGCTGCATCAGCCACCCTCCTCTTCTACTCTCTCTCCCTACTCCCCCCTCTCTCTCTCGCCTCCATCTCTTTCTCTCTCTCCCCCTCTCTCTCCTCCATCTCTTTCTCTTTATCTCTTTCTCTCTCTCTCCCTTCTACTCCCCCTCTCTCTCTCTTCCTCATCTCTTTCTCTATTTCTCTCTCTCTCCGCTCTCTCCCCCTCTCTTTCTCTCTCTCCCTCTACTCTCCCTCTCTTCTCCCTCTCTCTCCATCTTTCTCTCTCTCTCCCCCTCTCTCTCTCCCTCTACTCCCCCTCTCTCTCTCTCCTCCATCTCTTTCTCTATTTCTCTCTCTCTTGCTCTCTCCCCCTCTCTTTCTCTCTCTCCCTTCTACTCTCCCTCTCTCTCTCCCTCTCCCTCTCTCTCCCCATCTTTCTCTTTCTCTCTCCCCCTCTCTCTCTCTCTCTCTCTTGCTGTGGTCTGTCCTCTCGCACGGCAAACAAATCATTAATGCCAGCGCCACGCTCTTGCTGATGTCACCGGTAACCATGACACCCCAAGCAGGGCTTGCGACGTGTGTGTGACGCTGTACGGGGGGGGGGGGGGGGGGGGGGGGAGGGACAGGCAGAGCTTTGAGGTATTTCCCCCATAGCTGACTGATGCTTCGGGAAGGAGGGGGGGGTCAGCCAGTATCGGTCAGTTTCGCTAGCTTTGTCCACAACCCCTACCGCGGACACGCAAACATCCTCGACCACGAGAATCAGCTCCTCCATCTTTATTCCGACAGGGCCGAGGTGGAAACGGAACTGCAGGTGCACCGCCTGCAAACGCGTCAGACTCCGGCAGGATTCACACGACTCCAGACTCACCCACAGCAGAGTAAAATTAACTCTCATTGGTGTTCATTTAACCCGGACAATTTGGGACCAGACCACTCAAACAAATCACAACTCAATTTAGCTTTTTTTTCTGATGATGATGATGATGATGATGATTTAGGTTGCTGTCCGCACTGAGTGGGTCGCTCCCACACCTCTCGCATCGTGGCGTGAGCCCCCAGATGTTCTGAGCGGGGGGTCTCGTACGCTCGTTATTTTTAAAACGTGACGAGGCCGAGAGGCGGCCGCTGTTGCCGTGGCGATCTGAACCATCTGACCTTTGAATGCAACTCCTGCAGGTCCCTAAGATTCATTTAAAATGAAACCACTACCCAAAACATACAGTCAAATGAAAAAAAAAAAGGATTTTCTGAGAACTGGTGAAAATACATTCTTCTTCTTTTAACACTGATCGTTTTCTGCAGGAATGTCACTGAGGTCCAAACGGGTCAAAAGTATTTAAATAATTATTTGACTCGATGGATCTGAAATCACAGGCTGTCAGATGGGCAGCTCTGTACTTTCAACATCGAAAATACACTCTCTGCCACTGTTGAAGCTCACAGCATATTGACTTACTGACTCTTTATAAATATTCATGAGGGGCGGAGTTGAAGGCAATAGATAGCATAGCAACAGTCAGGACAACAGGACCTTGCCTTACCAACCTGTATCTCCTAGAACAAGAAAGTACAGAGCACAGAAAACACTCAGGAGCGAATGGTTTACGTAGAACAACTGCAATGACGTCCATCCTGCTCCCGTCCAATAGGATGTAATACAGCCCAAGCAAGCCAGCCAATCAGAGAGGAGAGACAACAACTAAAACAACAACCCTGACGACATCACATGTTGGCAATCCGCTGTAAGCCAAGTCACCTGCGAACGGCATTTAGCAGGTTGGGGGGGGGGGAGCTGAACGGCATTTAGCGGGTTTGGGGGGGGGGGCTGAACGGCATTTAGCGGGTTGGGGGGGGGGGCTGAATCCGCTACAGTCAGCAGCACTGACTCTCGTCCATCTGCAGTGAGGGGGAGGGGAAATATAGCAAAATAATCTGTCTGTCTGGCTGGCTGGCTGGCTGGCTGGCTGGCTGCTGCTGTCTGTCTGTCTGTCTGTCTGTCTGTCTGTCTGTCTGTCCGTCCGTCCGTCTGTCTGTCTGTCTGGCTGGCTGACTGCCTGTCTGTCTGTCTGTCTCTGCCTGTCTGCAAGTGGACTCCCCCACCCCTGCCAGAGAGGTGCAGGTCTGGATGAGCCAACAAGATCTTTTTATTTCAGATTTTTTTGAAGGGAAACAGATGATTTTAATCTCTGTGCAAACGGCTGTAAGAGCCCGTTAAGAACCAAGTGAGCTTCTGGGAAAAAACTCCACGGTTTGGAAGCGACAGTACTGCTGCAATAAAGCATCTGCTCACATTCCCCACACCAACACACACCCTCGCACATCCCCCACACCACCACACACCCCCGCACACCCCCCACACCACCACACAGCTAAACGGGATCAGGTGAACCCCCCCACAGCCAGTAATCCACAACCTTACCATGTAGAGCTAGGCTATGCGCTAACGTGCTAACGTTGCTCACCTGTATCATGCAGAGCTGGGTAATGCCTTAACGTGCTAACGTGCTCACCTGTACCATGTAGAGCTGGGGGATGCGCTAACGTGCTAACGTTGCTCACCTGTATCATGTAGAGCTGGGTGATACGCTAACCTGCTAACGTGCTAAATTTGCTCACCTGTATCATGTAGAGCTGGGCGATGCGGTACTCCTCCACGCTCATGGGCATGGGGATGCGGTACTCCTTGATCAGCATGGTGCCCAGAATCCACCAGGGGTGGGGTGGGGAGGGGGGAGGGGAGGGGGAGGGGGGCTCTAGCTGCGTTTGGTCAAATGTCCACTGAGGAACTCATTGAGGAAACCTGCAAAGGAAGAGAAACAGAGAGTGAGCGAGCAGCACTCAGCCTGGACAGCGCCTCACAGGAGGTGAAGCGTCTTTGCAGAGCTGCCCTTCCTGGGACATAAGGGTGGCAGGGGGGGGGGGGGGCAGGCGTGGGTCCTGAATTCGGGAAACCCCCATCCAGCCTGACACGGGACGAGCAGGGACCGGAATCCCAGGGAGTGAAGCGGGAATGCTGGGAGAAATGCAATATGGGAACGCTGGAGACAGGACAATCACCCGCAGAGGAGTCTCCGCCCCCGCCCTCACGCCCTTCCCAAAACGCAGCCCGGCAGATGGGAAAGCTAGCGCCGCGGCTACAGATAGCTCTCCAGAGCTCTGAAATACTCTGCTTTAAATAACCGGACACTTGGGAAATACTCCAAAATAAAACTGGGCTAGAGAGCAGAGAGGAGGCTGGGGAGAGAGAGAGAGAGAGAGAGAGAGAGAGAGAGAGAGAGAGAGAGAGAGAGAGAGAGAGAGAGAGAGCTCTGCCATGCTGAGTGAGGAGGAGGAGGATGAAGAGAGCCAAGCTAGAACAGGGGAGAGAGAAAGAGAGAGAGAGCTCTGCCATGCTAAGAGAGGAGGAGGAGGAGGAGGAGGAGGATGAAGAGAGCCAAGCTAGAACAGGGGAGAGAAAGAGAGAGAGAGAGAGAGAGAGAGAGAGCTTTGCCATGCTGAGAGAGGAGGACGAAGAGGATGAGGAAGAGGGCCAAGCCAGGACAGAGGAGAAAGGGTGGGGATGGGAGTGGGGACAGGGGTGTTGAGAGCTCCATTAGTGTTAGCCAATGAGAGGGTAAGCCAAAGAGAACACTATTAGTGTTAGCCAATGAGAGGGTAAGCCAGTAAGAACTCTATTAGCACGAGCCAATGAGAGCGGTGCTCTAATCTCTCAGCTTGACGGGTCGCTCTCCCGCAGGAGCAGAGCTCAGCCGATTGGGCACGTTTCCCACACGCTCGCCAAATCCGCGAAGGAGACGCTGCTTCCCTGCAGAACACAAAGGATGACCGTCCTTCTCCTAAACCTTTCCAGGGATAAACGCAGTTGGCGGTTCAGCATTAGAGACACCGAACCCATCCTGCAGACCCCCAAACAGGGAACGACAGGCTTTACGGAATCATCCTGAGGGGATGAGCACTGACCCGCGCTCCACATGGACAGAACCTGCAGGAGGCTCAAATTCCGACAGATCCCAAAGAGATCTCCGTCTTCACAGAAACAAACCACGAGCTGCATTTTGGCATCAAAAATCTAAAAGAAGGAAGACTTTCCAGCAAACAAGCTGCAAACTTACTCGTTAAGGAAAGCAAGACAGGTTGAAAAAAACCAAGAATATTTATGATTAGCGAAAGCACCTCTAGCTTCCAGCACACATAGCACAGTTATGACTGCACTGGGTCATTCACAGAGGAGGGGCCTTCACAGCCAGCCTGGCCAGTGAGCTTGACCTAGAAAAAAAGCGTCCCTATAAATAGAGCAGTCACAATAACCCTGACGCATGCATGCGGGTCCTTCTGTGTTCCATATTCCAGGAATATGCGGCTCGTATGTGGAAAGTAAAATGCCCTTCTACCCCAGCCCCCCCCAGCGAGCTCCTGCACGGCGAGGCAGACCCCTTCTCTGTGAGGGTGATGATGATGATGATGATGCACATGCACTGCACCAGCCTCATCCCTCTTTATGAATTTTCCAGGATGGTTCTTGGATCCATGAAATAAAAAGAGTATAATGTCCAGAATATTTTCCCGACACCAAGAATGAATTAACTTGAACTTTCTAAGACCTGATAATTCTGGTCTTAATGTCAAGAGCCATATATTCTACTATACTGAAATCTACACTACTGGGGACATAAAATTAAAAAAAAAAATTAAAAATTGAGAATATTTTCACTGCACTGTGTTTTTTGTAATCCAAGACACTTGTGTATGTCAAATAAATTAAATAATCGTTCTTTCTGGCAGGGCTGAGGAGGCCAATTAAATGAAATAGTAATGAAATGAGTTCACCTGAGCGCAGAAATGCTGCAGAGCACATTTTCAATCCTTTGTGTGTTTTTTTTTTTTTTTTTAAAAGGTCAGAGCGTGATCTGCTGCATCGCTCCTCTGTGACGTAGCGGGTAAAACGCAGGGCGATTATAGCGGCTCAGAGGGCGCGTATGGAGATCAATCTCACAGGGCAAAGTGCCTGGCAGGGTTAAGTGCCACTTCATTCAGTATCGCCAACACTACCACCTCCTGCCGCGGTTCCAGAGCCACGCCCACATCCCTCCCCCGATCCCGCCAATCCCCAAACTTCCATCATTCTGACAGGTTCATTCTGCCACGCCTCTTCTGCACACACACACACACACACATACTCACACATGCACACACACACACACACATACACACGCACACACACACACACACACACACGCATACTCACACATGCACACACACCCACACACGCATACTCACACATGCACACACACACACACACACACACACACACACACACTCAATCACACATCATACACTCACACACATGCACGCACACGCATGCACACACACACACACAGACCCACAAACCCACTGTCACACACGCCATGTTTCATCACACTGATTTCTGTCCCATTCAGTGGCCACACTGCAGACAGGTTTACATAAGCAGGTAAAGCAGGTAAAGGTGTGTCAGCAACACCACAGCTCGCCCTTCCATTTGACTGGACACAAGCTCAGTGTTCAGCTCAAAAAAATTATCCTTTCATATGCCAATGCCGTTTTTCGTTAGTAACCACACCTTGTTAGACTGTTCACAGGAACATTTTTAAAGAGTTCAAATGCCTGTTTGACCTTTGACCCGGGCCTGTCGGCTGCAGTTTCATTGCTGGTTAACCAGGCCCATCCTTGCCCTCTGCCCTATCCGGGGGGGGGGGGCACTCACGACAAACAGGAGCCAGGCTAGATGAACTCTCCCTCTCACTTCCCTACCGACCCCCCCAGTGTGTAAAAGCGTGCGTCCTCAGAGTACCTGCCGCAAAAACGTACACCTTTTTACTGCAGCCGGCCTGTGTGCTAACATGCTAACAATAAAACATTTACGGCCTCTCTCCTCGTACACATGTGCAGGGGCAGATTAATGGGAGCTCAGCTGCATGTAAACAGTAAGTCACTGCTGTGACCGCAGGGCTGGGAGGGTGGAAGGGAGCAGAACGCCCATTTCACGGTTCACCTGCTGCAGATCAAACTCTCACAGGAAGTAAAGGTTCATTGTCACGGCACCCGGCCGCTATGGGCCCTGCCACTGAACACACACACACTCTCTCACACACACACTCACACACACACATACTCATACACACACACACACACACACACTCTCATACACACACACACACACACTCTCTCATACACACACACACCCACATCACACACACTCACGCGCTCACACACACACACACACATCACACACACTGGCAGTGTGTATATATGGTGTAGTACATGTAACTTAGTCAGTACTATACAGCACTGTCTGCAACCCCCCCCCCCCCTCCACCTCTCCTCCCTTCACCCCCTCCCAACCCACACCCCCCCCCCCCCCCCCCCCCCCCCCCCCGTGAGACACACAGATCAACCCTTCTGGCACTCTCCGGGCCTCCCTGGGAGGTGAGGATCACACGTCCGCCCGCGAGCCGCCGTACCCAGCATGCATCAGGAGGAACGCCTCCGTTTCTCTGGTCCCCAGTGGGTAACTAAACCAGCCGCCTGTGAGGGCGTGTCTCTAACGGTTACCCCCCTGAAGCCCGCGCACAGACGCGCTCCTCACCGAGGGGGGGGGTTCTGCCACAGATACACCCACCCCCCCCACGCCCCCCAGCCGCCCCCACACCTGACTGTAACACCTGGGAGACTCCATCAGGGCTGTTCCTCAGGAAATACTCTATCACAGGAAACAAGCAGAGGCACAGCATCAAGATAAAACAAAAACATATGTCAGTGACTTGGTATGACTGGATGTGTGTGTGTGTGTGTGTCTGCGTGTGTCCATGCATGTGTGTGTTGTGTGCGTGTGTCTGTGTCTGTGTATCTGTGCGTTTGTGCAAATCTTAAATAAAAATAAATCCCTAATAAATGGCCTGTACCATGGCCAGGGATCCAGTGCATCCACCATAGATGTTCTCCTGACTGGGGTTAACACCCACTGCATCCACCATAGATGTTCTCCTGACTGGGGATAACACCCACTGCATCCACCATAGATGTTCTCCTGACTGGGGTTAACACCCACTGCATCCACCATAGATGTTCTCCTGGCCCTGGGATATCACCCACTGCATCCACCATAGACGTTTTCTGACCGGGGATAACACCACTCACTACTGTGCCAGCTGTGGGCCCCCCAGCGCCACAGCAAGCGGCAGGACTGTTCCCCAGCTACCTTACGTCCTCTTCACCGCTCGTCCTCATCCTCCTCCTGCACTCGCCGTGGCGGCAGAGTACCCCTCCTCGCTGGGACACGCGTGTGTGGGTCGGTACCCCTCCTCGCTGGGACACGCTTGTGTGTGTGTGCGGGTGGGTACCCCTGCTCGCTGGGACACGCGTGTGTGTGTGGGTCTGCTCGCTGGGACACGCGTGTGTGTGTGTGTGTGTGCGGGTCGGTACCCCTCCTCGCTGGGACACGCGTGTGTGTGCGGGTCGGTACCCCTGCTCGCTGGGACACGCGTGTGTGCGGGTCGGTACCCCTCCTCGCTGGGACACGCGTGTGTGCGGGTCGGTGCACCTGCTCGCTGGGACACGCGTGTGCGGACGCTAGCGGGAGCACGGAACACCCTCCACACAGGCAGCCGGCGGGAGGCAGCTGGGCCCCCCCGCGGGCGTCATGGTGACGCGCGGAAACCAAGCGGGCCCGGGAGCACGAGGCCTTTCGTCATGGGAAGTATTTTTCCAAAGTCTACGAGAGCGCGGTGGCCTGGTAAATTTAGCCCTGCTCTAAAAGGGGGGGGGCGGGGGACAGGATCAAGCTGGGATGGCATGGACAACATGCTGCTGGGGGGCGGGGGGGGGGGGGGGGGGGGGCTGGTTTAACTGATGACGTCCCAACACCCTGACCTTTGACCCCAGCGGAAAAAACGCAGGCTCTGAACCCCACTAGTGGCACGCAACGTTTCCATGACGACGCAGTCACGGTGTTGGTGATACCAGGCGGCCGTCGTGTTAAAAGTAGCGTTTCAGAGCTACTGTTTCCTAACGGACATCCCCCCCCCCCCAGGGGAACCTGCTGTCTGTGATTAATGGGGGGGTGGGGGTGGGGGGGTCAGTGCTCCGATTCCTGATGTTTTAAAGAAGCCGCTGCTCAGACGTTTCTGCTCCACTGTGCCACGTAAACAATCTCAGTAAAAAATGTGCGTTTAACAGACATTTCATCATCCAGCACGAACTAAAGCTCTTCACGGTTAAGATTTAATAACTACCAGTACCAGCACAAGCAGTGGTATTCACATTGTGTATGATCTCATCATGTGCAGCGCACCTGTTCAGCTGATGACTGCGATCATGCAGCATGCCTGTGTGTGATGCACAGCAGCTCTAAGCCAATCGGGCGACAGGTCAAATTTTACCGTATTGTACTGTACCGCACATTTTCCAAAGAGAACTTCATTAAAACCACCAAAAGCCCGTTGAGCCACTTCAGAAGGACGTGTGTCCAGTAAAGCTCTTTATCAGATGAGTCTGAAACAGAGAGGAGAGAGGCTGTGTGGGGACGTCTCCACGCTCTCTGCACTGCCCACGCCAAGGATGGGAAAGGAGGGATGGCTCCGTACTACGTATCCCACAATCCCCTGGGGCAGCCGCATGACTCAGATCCACTCAAGTGAGATGCCTCTCTCTCTCTCTCTCTTTCCCTCTCTCTCTCTCTCTCTCTCTCGCAGTATTCCAGGGCACAGCACCAGGGGAACTGGGAACTGAACCAGCAACCCCCCTGAGTTACAGCCTCCAGTTGCCTATCCTCCACACCGCAGCACAAGGAAGTACGTTAAGTGGCAGTAATTGTGTGAAATAGTGTGAGACTTTGCTGATTTATACTCATTTCTGGAGGAACGAAACAAGAACTCAGACAGATGTGCAATCAGACTGCCAACATACTCAGCAAAAGGACCACACATACGCAATACCCCCCGCCCTCCACACTGTTTAAATGTTCACACTTTCACACCATCTTCACAAAATTGGTGGATTCAGTGGCTGCTAAATTCATGCCTCCACAGAGCAGGCTAACAGCACCACACAGAGCAGAGCTAACACAGTTACACAGAGCAGAGCTAACTCTGTCACACAGAGCAGAGCTAACACAGTTACACAGAGCAGAGCTAACTCTGTCACACAGAGCAGAGTTAACCCTGTCACACAGAGCAGAGCTAACTCTGTCACACAGAGCAGAGCTAACACAGTTACACAGAGCAGAGCTAACCCTGTCACACAGAGCAGAGCTAACACAGTTACACAGAGCAGAGCTAACTCTGTCACACAGAGCAGAGCTAACACAGTTACACAGAGCAGAGCTAACGTTGTTTCACTGGGATAAGCAGGAGAACGCTGCCTAGCCACACACATGCTTCACTAAGAGCTGGTCCTCTCCGCAGGTCCAGTCCGATACAGTCCATCTGGAGCTATGGCCTACGTCTGCACGTCTACGCGCCCCCCCCCTCCTGCCCCCCCCATGGAGAGCATGGCTCTGTCTGTGTCTCCCGCCCCTGGCTGGAGTTCTCTGCGGCTGCTGCTGCTGTTGTGGTTTAGCAGCCTGTCCTGGGATTCACACTCTGCAGGGGATGGAGAGTCCAGCTACACTGCGGGGAGGGGGGGGGGGGATCCATGCCCTTTTTCTTCACTGTACCCCCCCCCAACCACCTTTATTATTTTATTTTATTTCTTTTCAAATTTCCTCTCCTCCTTTCTGTACTCCTTTGCCAGCTCCACCTACAAAGCCAGGTTGCCATGGAGATTCGAGAGGCGGTGCAGAGACTGGCTGCTGGGTGGGGGAGGGGGGAGGTGGGGGGGGTTACGGGTTGGGGGGGGCAGGCAGTGACATACAGAAGGCCGATGACGACCCTGCGGCTAATCCTAGCAGCCCAGCATCGCCCTTCCTCCTCTCCTCCCTCTGCTCCCTCCCTTGTTTTCCACTTTCCTCCATCATTCCCCCCCACCTCAGAGACGCACATACAGGCTCTTCCAAATAAGACCCCCCCCCCCCCCAGAGCTACAGCCACAGCCGTGTCACTGGCCAAACACCCCCCCCCGACAAAAGCACTCTGGAGAGGAGTGTAAGACCTCTGGAATGTTTTCAGGTGTGTGAACAGCTGCAGAGCAGATGGTGCAAAGACCCAGCCAAACGATCACAAAAAACCACCTGCTCAGGCCACGAAAATCAGGCAAAAACACAAGAGCAGGCCAGGGTCAAATACCTATTAGAAATGCTTCAACTTGAAAACACTCCTGTGGAATCCCTGAAAATCTTCAACTAAACATGTTATGTGAAACCAAGAACACATCACATTTTTTAAAAATCTTTAATGTTGGCAAATAATAAGTGCTTGTCTTAACCCTCTGAAGGGCAGGTTTTTTTAAAACGTTTTCCTCAGAATTCTAAGCCAGTGTTCTAGAACTCCGTTGTTTTCAAGGACCAGCAGTAACTGCTACATCAGCACTGGAATGTTCAGAACATTCTAATCGCATTCTAATCGCACCTTAAAAGGGTTCAAATCTCCAGGGTTTTTAATCGTGTTTAAGGGGTTAAGGTGCCTGATGTAGGTGAGCGCACTTCCTTCCTGTCTAATAGACTGCCGCATTCTGCATCTTTCAGGAGCGCGTCAGCCTGGCAGACGCTCTGTTGACTCGAGCGGGTCGACACACGACTGCAGCGTTCCGTCAGCTCCTCTGTCCCGCCCGGCCGAGGTCCCGAACCGTCTCATTTCCATAAAACACAGAAACAAAAGTTTCCTCTTCACTGAGTCGTATCCCTGGATTATGATAAGCTCCAAAAGATTAACAAGCAAGTGCTCAGATTCAGCAGGGAATAATAGGCTCTATCTCAGGGCTGTCTGGTGATCTTCTTCTTTCACATTTTTTCGACCCTGAATTGTGCAGCAGTTTCATACCGACACGTTCCGACACGAGTGTCATGTCATCGCGCGGTTTCCTAACCTAATAGACGCCTGAAGCTACAGCTAACCAGCCTTTATTCACAATCTCATTTTCAACAACGGAAGCTGTCAATGAAAGGTAAAAATATCTCTTAAAACCCCAATTTTATAAGCCTTTCATAAAAATGAATAAAAACATTAGGTTTTATATCAGATCAACTTATATGTTTAAACTAATTAGTAATTTAATCTCTACAGGCCTCAGGCATGTTTTTTGTGTCTTTATTCTTCTCTTCAATTTGGAATTGACTATCGAGTCACACACTGTGCACAGCCAGAGACTATTTTACACCCGACAGGCCACACAGTACTACAGGAGAGCCAGTGACTCTTTCACACCTTATAGGCCACACAGTACTACAGGAGAGCCAGTGACTCTTTTACACCTTACAGGCCACGCACAGTGAGAGAGGAATGTATCTCCATGATGACTGCAGCCTGCATGCAAGATCACTGCTCTCTAACTTTAAGCTCAAACTCTTCACACCTTCCCTAAGCAGCACTGGAAAAATGAGTGGCATTGCAGCCCCAGGGTCACTGTCAGCTAACGAACCTGCGACCCACGGCCAGTATAGCTCGGCTGGCTCCTGGTAAGACTAAAAATAAGCCACTTAGAAACGCATTATAAACATGAAGGAACATTAAAGAGCCCAGGAAAGCAGCAGTTAGTCCAGGTGACCTTTGACCCGAGGCCAGGGGATTAATGCCCTCCCTAGCTGCGTCACTGATTCTGATAGGTCTAAATCACAAAATACAACCATAAAAACCAGCTAGATGTATGTTATGAATAAATAGGCGGAAGACATTATCTTTGGCTAGCAGGGCCAGGATAATCTGAAATAACCCCCCGTATGGGCACCCCCCTACACCCCCCCTCCTCCCCTGCCCCCCTCCCCCGTCCCGACGACACCCAGCCTCCCACCAGGAAATAAGGCCAGTGGCCGACGGGTGTCATGTGACACACGCCAAATCTGCGCACGACTATTTCCATCACAGCACCCAACTGTTTTTGGTTACGGGTTCTCCTTCGTCTGGAAATGCTCTCCCGCCCCCCCCCCCCTCCGACCCCGCCTCAGAGCTGAGGGGTGGCTGGGGGTGTGGAACCTGGCTGCATGCTCTGTCATTGCACAAATGTGACTTTCGCGGGAGAGACTAAACTTCGTCTGGAAACAGAACAAAGCCATGAGCGTAGAGCATACTCACTCTGTGCTGCGGCCAAACACGACTTCTGGAACGGAAACATCTAGAGCCTGAAAAAGAAGAGAAACACGGCATTTAACACGAGGGACACAGCAGGCCCTTCATACAAAGAGACGCTGCACCTCGCCAGTCTGTCCATTTCATGTGCTACGTGTCGTGTGTCTATATGTTGTTTTTTTTAGCGGGAATCCCGCCACCGGGGGGGGGGGGGGGGGGGGGGGGTCCCTTACTCTCCTCTGACATCTAGAAACGTCACTCAGTACTGGACACACGGATCGCCAACCAACAGACAACCAGCACCGTACCCCAAAACCTGTCTTTACTCTGGGGAGGTGTGGGGGGGTGGAGGGGGACCCCAGGCCAGTCAGCTCCGAGGGCTGTGCAGAGGGGGGGGGGGGGACTACGCAACGCCGTCCCAGAAACGGGGCGGAGCTGGATCCAGCTGAACTGGGCCACACTTCTAAATCATTTTTAAATGGAGGGACCCGCTACAGTAACAGCAAACCAGCCAACACAGCTGTGTCACATACACAGCCCTGGTGCTGTGGTTAGCAGATCCAGCCAGCGGACATCACAGCCCCTGGTGCTGTGTTACACAGCCCTGGTGCTACAGCAAACCAGCCAACACAGGAGTAAGACAGCGGAACAACTGTGTTAAACTGTGTTAAAACCCCAGCATGCAACACTCTATCACAGCTTCATACAGAAATCAGAATCAACCATATCAGGAGTGTAATAAGTAGGCACTGTGACAGACCATTAACCAATAAACCAATTATATTAGCTGCATGTGTGCAAGTGTGTGTGTGCAAACGTGTGTGTGTTTGCATGGCATAACTGTGTGTGTGTGTGTCCACTTAATACTCATCACATTAGCCCACACTTCACTGACAAACAGAGAAGACGGGGGGAGACAAGGGAAGACAGAGAAAGAGAGAGGGAGGAGAGGGAGAGAGATGTAGAGGAGAGGGGAAAAAAAAACATGGAGAAGAGAGGGAGAGGAGAGGGAGAGAGATGGAGGGGGCGATGACAAAAATAAAAGCCCTGAGCAAAGCCAGCCTTCTTACCACCCCTCTCATTTGGGCACTTCTCTGGAAGTGTATCCTGAGGCGGGGGGGTGGGGGGGTGGGGGTGGGGGTGCCGTACTCAGGGAGTGTGTTTGAGGTGACGTGCAGGGTCGGGGGGGGTGGGCAGGGGTGTGGGGGGGGGGGGGGCAGCAGCAGCGGCCTCCTGCTCAGCCATAAAAGGCCATTTTCGAGCCCCGCTCCCCTCCATCTCCCTGCCTCGGCTACATCAGGCTGACAGCTTGGGTTTTTTTCTGTTCAAGTCAAGCAGACCGTTTTGGGAAGAAGAGTCCCCTGTGGGTTTAACTGTGGAGAGGCTGCTGGCCCAGGCCGCGCTCCTGGGGCTACCAGGTAACTGTGCCGCCCGCGGTGCCCAAACTGCGCTGGCAGAAAGAGGTCTTTCGAGCAGCGGAGAAGCTGCCCGTCAGCAGCTGTCACTGGACAGAGCAGGAAGTGGCTAATGGGACAGGAAGCTGTGCTGTCACCCTTACTCTATACCATTTCCCATGAGTCATAGGCACGGCCTTACAGCAGGGCTCAGGAGAGACAGAGAGAGAGAGAAGGGGAAAGAGAGACAGAGAGAGAGAGAAGGAGAGAGAGAGAGAGGGAGAGAGAAGGGGAGAGAGAGAGAGAGAGAGAGAGAAGGGGGGGAGAGAGAGAGAGAGAGAGAGATGGAGAGAGAGATACACACAAGCCGTGCTTTGTTAGCAAGCAGAAGATTTGCTACTCCCTGCTCTACCACCTCCAGCCTCCAGGGGGAGCCCTTCTGACTGAACTGGAAGCATCTGCGCGGTCCCAAAAACACATGCACCAACTCATGTGAGCTTGAAACGCTCGCTCACAGGCACGCAAAATTCAATAATATACTAAAGCCTCTCTGTGTGTCTAAGCCACGATCCACAGGATCCACGGTTTCACTCCCAAACTCCCTCTCCCTCTTACAGCAAGCTCCGAGATGTCCTGGCCAAAATCCCAAGATACTCCACTCATAGAGCCAGTCTGCCAGGCACATCAGCCTCTATCAACACGTTAATAAACGAGAGCTTTCCTGTGCCACAGCGCTCAGAACAGAGCTGGAGTTATTCATTATCCTGGAGAGTTTACCTCAAAACTAGCAACTCGTTTGGCCCCGAGGGCTCATTTGAGGCAACTTAACTGTGTAATCGACCGGATTACGAGTTTGGCGAAATGCACGCCCTACGGAAAAAGAAAAACGTGAGCGCACCCCGGCACAAAGCCGTGCTCTGCGTGAGCGTCTGGGGCCGGTTCCCCCGCCGTCGGCTCCTCCGCTCCGCTCTCCGGCGGAGGGGAAGCGCCGCTCGCCGCGCCGGTGGCAGAGGGCGCGCGTATCGTCACGGCGGCGTCTGCGCGTGACATCGGAGTCGGATAACCTCGCGCGGCTCAGAGCGCCCGCGGCCCCAACTGTCACCGCCGCTCACACGGAACATCAAAGCAAAACATCTTCTGACACCTGACAGGAAGCGCGAGCAGCCGGCTGTCGCTCGACGAGTCCGACATTTCTTATCCAAACCCCCCCCCCCCCCCACCCCCCAAACAGCCGTTACGATGGCAGACAAGAAAAAAAAAAAAAAGTTGTTGCTAACAGAGGAGCAGCAAAAAAAAAAAAAAAAAAAAGGTGTTTCTTCTTGACAGCAGGAAAAAAGAGAAGAAGAAAAACATTCAGACAAGTGGAAAAAGCGAAAGTGGGCTCTGGCATATTTCCGAGTGCCTTCCTGTTTGTCATTTTAAGAGTGGGGGGGGGGGGGGGGTACCTGAGGTCTGTGTTAAATCAGTGAGCAGTCAAACGCAGCACAGGCAGCATAGCGGAGGAAGGAGAGGTGAAAATGGGCTTATATACGACAACAGAGACGGAGACAGAGACGCAGAGATGGAGACAGAGCAGAGACAGAGCAGGGGGACAGCGGATGAGAGAGAGAGAGGGAGAAAGAGAGAGAATGACAGAGAATGAGAGAGAGAGAGGGAGAAAAAGAGAGAATGACAGAGAATGAGAGAGAGAGAGGGAGAAAGAGAGAGAATGACAGAATGAGAGAGAGAGAGAGACTCTGGCTGGTAGCCGTGCTGGGTTTGTGGACTGCACGTCAGAAAGAAAGCACACTCTTGGTTTCCAGTTCCCTCCCCAGGCAGAATACACCGCCACCCTCCATCTGACCCCCACCAGAGAGCCAGAAGCCAACCTGAGCATGACACCAGGGTGATCACAGTGTTGGGTAAAGCAGCTACGCTAACACTCTCACTGTAGAGCGCACGCTAACACAGCTGTGCTAATGCCCTAATAGAGTAATAAAGCAGCTACGCTA
The DNA here is from genome assembly GCA_025169545.1 of Anguilla japonica. NCBI lineage: Eukaryota > Metazoa > Chordata > Actinopteri > Anguilliformes > Anguillidae > Anguilla > Anguilla japonica. Next base: position 1,067,063 of record CM045892.1, read on the forward strand.
ACACCTTCACTGTAGAGCGCTAGCTAACACAGCTGTGCTAATGCTCTAATTGTACAGTGTTGGGTAAAGCAGCTACGCTAACTCTCTCACTGTAGAGCGCAAGCTAACACAGCAAATTCTGTTTTTTGTATATCATATGACGGTGAAGCGGTCTTCAGAATGCAGGGCATTATGGCAGTAAGAGGAGGCCTGTAAACGCTAACAGGCCTTAAAATGGCGCAAGGTCACCACCACTAAAGGCTGGAAGAAGCGCCCAGCGGAGACACGCCTGAGGAGAGAGAAAAGGCCGCCACGCGACACACCTCTTCCTCTCCGCGCCGATGATGAAGGTGCAAAGCAGCGACACGACGGCTCAGACAGGAAGGAGATAAGAGACGTGCTGAAGACAGGAAGCGAGCAACTCGGCATGCTGGGAAGAGCTAGCCCTGCTATCTGCCCCCAAAAGGAGGGGACTTTCCTTCCGTTAGTTACCCCAGCCTGGCTGCTGCATGCTGGGGTCTGCAGCACACTGCACTGTGGTGATGGATGTGAAATGTGCAAATTTGACCAAAATCAGTTAGTATTTGACCCCAGTCTGGTGGATGACATACTATCTAAAATACTCTGAAATACCAACCACAGAGACCCCAGTAAAAATGTTCTGCAGATTTAAGACGATTTTTAAAATAAATGTGTGGTGAGTGTTCTGGCACAAAATGGCTGCCATTCTTAACCCAGGTAGGGGGCACACCTTGGTGGTGGTGGTGGTTGGGGTGAATGCCCCCCCCCTCCCCCCTTACAGTGTAAAGCACTTTGAGCCTGAAAAAACGTGACAGAGCCGAAATGCAATCCGTTATTTATAGCATCCGGTTATCACTGAAAGGACCAGGATGTACAGCCTGTCAAGGAATGCAGGCTTTGCACCAGTGCCAGGTGGGAGAGACTCCGTCAGGTCACCTGAGTGTGTAGAGAGACTCCGTCAGGTCACCTGAGTGTGTAGAGAGACTCCGTCAGGTCACCTGAGTGTGTAGAGAAACTCCGTCAGGTCACCTGAGTGTGTGGAGAGACTCCGTCAGGTCACCTGAGTGTGTAGAGAGACTCCGTCAGGTCACCTGAGTGTGTAGAGAGACTCCGTCAGGTCACCTGAGTGTGTAGAGAGACTCCGTCAGGTCACCTGAGTGTGTAGAGAAACTCCGTCAGGTCACCTGAGTGTGTAGAGAAACTCCGTCTGAATGAATCCCTTCCCCTGTTAAGATGGAGGACGACTGGCGAGCGGATCAGCACCCGGCCGTCGGCCGAGCGACGGTTTCAGCCAAACTAAAAACACAAGACCTCGGCCAGGCCAGGGCGCTCACATAAACAGGCCGTGTGCTGCTCCAGAGAAGCGGCTGGCACGTATCCCAGCAGGCATAGCTCCTGGCTGAGTGCTGCAGGAGTAAACACACTGAGGGCCAAGAGGAAGGCATCGCAAATCTCTGCGTGGGTGCGGGGCGGGGGGGCGGGGGGGGGGGTGTCCCGCCCGTGATATGTGACCTTTCCCTGCCGCCCGAATATTGGGCGGGGTCAGGGAGGCAAGGGGAAGAAAGGAAACCAAACAAACCAGAAATCACGTTCGGCCGCTGCAGGCGAAAGCAGAGGTGAGGAGACGCAGCACCGGACGCCGTTTTTCCCTGCGTCACATTTACCGTGCGTTAGCGCCATCACGCAGACGCAGGGGCGCAGTTCTGGGGTCACCCTGCATCCAGCGGGGCATCCTGGATGCAAGGTGACCCCAGAACAGTAGGGGGCGCATGACTACTGAACGAGGGCCCAATGAGCAGCCCCCAGTGAGACCGAGGGCAGGTTTTAAACAGCAGCTCCCTGAACAGTTCAAAGAGTCCATTCAAGGCAGACCTGGGGTTAAAATAACTACACATCCAAATTCCCAGAGCAATGGCTCTAATGAGGTAATCGCTTGTCTCTCAGTAGCCAGTAGAGGGCAGTGTTTGGGTTTAAACGCCCCTTGTAGGGGCTGCTGGATGACTCCTCCTGCTAAAACACTGTTCTAGAGTGTGGATGGGCCCCATAGCCTTATACAAAGACCAGAGTTGGGGTCAAAATCTACGTGGTTTGACGCAATCTATCTGCAGACCCAAAAACAGTTCTCAAGTTCAGTGTCTTCCTTCCCCATACACTTATCATGAGCACTATTTATCTACTAACAGGTGCTCTTATCCAGACCAACTTACACACAGATCTACAAAGGGCGATGCCTCGCCTAGGATTTGAACCTGTAACTCCAAGTTAAAGCCGAAGGCCCTAGTCATTCCTTTACCAGACTGCGCTTGCTCGGATAAAGCAGCAAAGCAACGGCCCTTTATTGGCTGCAGTGTTCCGCGGTGTGCAGACGGAAAACACCCCAGTCCCTCATTCTGCAGAGCGACGTCCGGCTCTGGAGGAGATTCTTCTTTAACTTCTTTAAAAATCTTAAAATCTCTCTCTGGACTGAGGGAACCGGGTGCGCTGGGGCGAGGGAAAGACCCTCAGCCCTAATTAAGGGCTTCTTCCCACCTGCTCTGCAACTGTAAGACCACTGAAGCCAGGACACCCCCCTCATACCCCCCCCCACCCCCCCCCCCTCCCCCTCCCCCTCCCACCTCACACCCCTCTAATGCCACCCTCAGCACCAGCAGGCGTATGTTGACTGTGAAAATAACACTCATATCCCACCCCCCCCCCCCCCCCCCCCCCCACCCCCACACCAGCAGCAGGCTCCTGCACACACAACACAGAAAGTGTGTTTAAAAACTGGCCGTTTGCCGGACGCAGAGGATCTGCTTCGGCCGAGGAGGGCAGCCAGCTGCAGAGAGAGCTCCGCGTGGAGCTCCCCCGCCAAGTGGCCCCCGCTTCTCCCCCGCCAAGCGGCCCCCGCTTCTCCCCCGCCAAGCGGCCCCCGCTCTTCTCCCCGCCAAGTGGCCCC